>JAQGAA010000219.1:0-27300 GCA_034696425.1 Isotoma viridis
GAATATTCCTGGTTATAGTAAACGCGTTGCATTAAAGGTTGAGGATGAGAACGATCGGGAATTCTTGGACGTGGCTGATGCTGCGTTGCTCGCTGCGAAGGTTGTTGGTTTACGTGTGACATGTTTGCAGGGTAAGTAAATCCTCATTGATTTGAACAATCAATGCTCTTTGTTTGGAAATGTTGAATAAGGCGATGATTGATGATGTATAGTATGAAATTTTAAACCTATGCAAAAATAATACAATAAATTACAAATTACAACTGGTAACTTAACAGATTTCAAATTTACTTTAAACTTCTTCAAAAAATAATAGACTTGGATCCTAAGTAGACTGTAAGTTTTGACTGCTGTGACAATGTGCAATGAGTACTATCAGTGTCAGTGTGTCACTGACAAGTGGCAAAGTTGAAAGTTCAAAGTAAAACAAACAATGATAAAAAATTAAGGAGAAACATTTGTTCAGGTCATTTACTTTCACTGAACTGAAATTGAACTGTGAACATGTGAACTGAAATAATTTACTCCACTTGTGTCACATGACAGTTAAAACTAAAAACCAAAGCAGCCGTCTTAGTCACGCCCCTAACAAAACATAACAGTTTATAACAAAAAAAAATTGTCAATCCCAGTCAGCCGGCAGTCACCCCTCTCACCTATGTGCTATGACTACAGACTATGACCTACAACCTAAATACATAAATACAAAATACAACATACAACTACAGCCACACACCTAAATGCAAATAAACAATGACAATTGACAATACCCAAAGTGTCAACACTTAATAGTCAGTCAACAGTTACACAGTAAAACGCTTAAGGGTCACGTCACGTCACCGTCACCGTGTCGCATCTACAGTTCACACAGATCACAGTTCACAGTTGGATGACAGAGTCAATCAACTAAACAATCGAATACGGTGACGCAGGCCTACACGTTTTATGATGTAAGTAAGACGTTTCATGTTTAGGTTTAAAACTTGACGAACGTTGAACGTCAACGTTACACGTTGTGGAAAAAAGTATTTAATTTCATATTTATAAAACTGACAAATATTTACCTTTTCACAAAATGAAACGTCTTTGGCTATAGAACAACTCCCATAATAAACCGAGAGACAGAGATAAGTAGAAAGTCTGGAAGACAAAAAGTCTAAAAATGAATTCACCTTCCAATTTCCAATCCAACTTCTCCAAAAGTATGTAAAAGTCAAAGAAGTTCAAACTTTTATTATGAAAAATCTCTCACGACCTACTTCCACCATTCCTTTCGCGGCGACATTTTTCTCTATAACTTAATATTTTTAGTAGCAGCTCAACTGAGCAATGAGAATCACTTGGGTAGTTGGAGCAGATGACGCTGTTTTGATCAGTGAGACTGTCAGACTGAATCAATTAGCACTGTAAAACTAGAATTAGTAGAACCCGATGGGGCGTTTTAATGTTTTTACAAGTTTTAACAAGTTATTTTAACAAATTCGGCCAGGCTAATGTTTTGGGGCAGGATGCATTTTTTTATACAAATTAACGTACTTTTACCTAATTAGAGCTCTCCGGGGGGAGTGGGGAGTCCGGATGAATCATCTTTTCTTGTGTATGTATATGTATAGGGTATAAGTCCCCCCAGGACCCAGGAGGGCTCCTGTTCCTTGTAATAATATGTTCATGTGTGCATAAGGTTTCTAATTCTAATGCATATTAATTGTATTTGATGCTTCGTTAATACTAAAAAACACAGACCTAATTAATTGTCAAATTCAGGTTGAAGGTGGTGCTCTTACAATTTAGTACCTCTGGTAGTTGACACTTCAATATGTTCAATTTACAGCATAAAATGACAATTGACAGTGGCAACTTACAACTGCAGGTTTTTTAGTAGTTTTTTTAAAGGTTTCATGCATTTATTTTAATAAATTTTGTGCAGGATTGTTTTTATCTTTAGTGATAATTAACTTTTTATGTGGTAACGTTTATAACAAATATATTATTTTTTTGTAAAGTGTCGGTTTTTTTAAACCAAAATCATAATTGTATGATTGATTTCATTGTAGGGTAAATGATTGCGCTGGTAGTGATTTACTATAGAAGGGAAATAAATAGGAAAATTTTCACTACATAGAGGGATAATGTCGTAGTATTGTCAATTAAATTAAAGGGCTCCAATTGAAATCGAATGTCGCATATCATTGAATGTCATTCATAATCATAAATTGAATAAACTACTAGCTAATTATGCTTCAAATATGTTTGAAATAGTCATGTATTTAATAATGTCATTCTTACTTATAACATTTTCAGCAAGAATGCAATACTAAAATGAAGTTTATTAACTTTCTCAAAATCACTGATTTTCCTAACATTTTGAGATATAGGTTTTTCAATTCAAAAATGTTTTAGAAATGTACTGGCAATTGGTTTCAAGTTCAAATGTAAGATTCTTAATTTTAATGATATTTGTATATTTCATAGTGCTCTGGTTTGTTAACGGTAAAAGGTGGAAACTTGTTTCTTTGTGCAGGTCGCCGAATAAAAGGCTGGATTGGGATTCCACTTCTTGGTCTTATTCGATCTACTGATGTAGGCAGCCCCTGATAGAATTATTTGTCAATATTTATAAAAATTTCATAAAATAAAATTTCTGATTTCAAATTATTGCGTTTCAGGGTTTTCAGCAATGAATTCTTACCCTTCCATAATAATACTCTTCAGCATGTCCATAGTCATTGTTTTTCAAATCAAGAATGGCTGCATCCATTGGACTCAGGGGGATCAAACTTGACACAGGTTCTAATATTTCAACACCACTGTCAACATCTTTAAGAATTTGAGGATTCACTTAAAAGGAGAAATGTCAAGACAATTATTTAACTTTAAATTCAATTAATGTTTTAAATTTGTTGAAAAAATGTGTAAGAAGGGTTTACAGACGTACCAGGAATTTGTTGAACGATATGGGGGTTTGAAGTAACCGGAAACTGCTGTGGAATAGGGTATCCTGGTAGCAGAAATATATTTAAAGGAGAATCAAAATTACATAAAACTAAAGTAATTAAACGGAAGTGAAGGGCCGAAGAGATTAAAGTAACCTGAATTTACCTGGATAATTAAGCCCATTCGGTTGGTATATGTACGGAAATGGTAACGGGTAGGGGAATTGCATGCCATTATTTAAGTACGGGTTATAATTTGGGTATTGGATTTGTTGGTAAGGGTATGTTTGTGGGGATTGTCCAGGAATAAGGATCGGGGTACTTGGAGCAAAAGATTGCCCGATTATTCCAGAAGGGAATAACCCGAGGAAAAGTAAATACTTAAACATGATGTATGACAATTTTTACTCGACTTGTCAATTCGGACTCAAAAATATGACTGGATATTTCTGTGGAGTTTTGGAGCGTTTAAATACTGTCGTATGGAAAACTATCAGTATTTTTTGCCATAGGCATAGTATAAAAATGTTTCTTGCCTCTGGATGCAACAGTAATTAAGTCTTAAGGATCATAGGCTGCACTTGCATAGTAGAAAAGAAGAAATTAGGTCAAAAAATAAAATGAAATGTACCTGCAAAAGGAAGCGATAAAAAATGAAGTTTGTTTGCTGGAGAAATAATAAAAAAATATAGCATCGCAGACATTTATTTATAAAGTGAGTTATTAGTATTTTACATAGGTAAGGTTGTGTAACTTGTATTGGACAATGGAAACTATTTTACACAACTGTCATCTTTATACACAAAAAATAGTGTTATTCACTTAAATTAAAATTAATAAGTTTCACTTTTGTCGTGTTAACATCTTATATCTCATTCATATTCTATTGAATTCAGTATTATATAATACTTTTACTAAGATAACTCAATTCCTTTAGAAGTCATGGTTTGTCTGTCTTAAAAAAGGGAAAGTATTCGAGACCTTGACCTAGAGCCTCTCTTATAGAAATAGGAAATAGGATCAATTTATCTTTTTAAAAATCCCATTGTTATAACAAAAAGGTAAAGAGATGATTGATTATGGGCTTGAAACATTTTACTGTTGACCCTAATTCTAATTCTAAGATCTTTGACATGAACATGATAGTATGAAACGAACCTTTTTTTACAACATTCCGTGTTTTGAAGACATAATTGAATCATAACACAAATCCACAGTATAAACTTAGCATTGTTGTTTTAAGCCAATAAGCTTTTTAAAATATTGTCTCTTACTCGAAATTAAATCAAGAGAACAGTCCGTTTCAATATAGATTCAAGCTTTTTGAATGTAGTTCAAATTATTGTTACCAGCATCAGCAAGACGGTATACGCTACAAAAAGATTAGATCTGATGTGAGATAGCTGAGTTTTTAATCTTATATAGTGAGACGATGCTTATCATTTACGCATCGTTTCGTAACAGGCTTATAAATCAGCTAAACTCAGAAACTGATTAATTAAGCTAATTAAGAAGTTGTATGTTGTGTACTGTACTATAGTAATAATGCATCAGCAAAGCAAATTTACTAGTATTGCCACCATTGGAAACAATTTAAAGCCAAGGAGCTCACCATGCAGGATTATATATCATTTCATGTCTAGACAACAATATTTTAAAGCGTTATGCTTACTATTTTGAAGTTTAAAAAGGTGTTTTTATATTAAGATTTTCTTGCTAATAAAAATAAACTCGAAATTACATGACATTCCCTTTGAGTTGATCATGTCATGGTTGATGGAACGATTGTTTCTGTTTGCCTTCACCACTCACCAAATACAGCTTCTAATGCTTATTTGTTTATTAATTACTAAACATAACCAATTGACAAACCTGACGTAATTTATGCATCGATCCTGTCGTAAATAATAAACATTATCTATATGCCTATACTAAAATAATTTAAATATAAAGAGATGCATTGCAAAATAATGCAAATCATTAATATTAATCTGCATTTTTATCAGCATCTAACATCTTGCTTCTTACTCCTTTGTCCTTTCATAAAGTTGATGATTCTTTCTATATGTATGCATATGATGATGCAATGACAAAATCTTTAGTTAACTTTGTTTTTGTGACACCGTTTGCATTCTTCACACAATAACAAAAACATTTATTAAGCATTTGAAAGTAAACAAATAAAGTTGTATGAACTTTAACCGCAGTCGCTCATAAAAGGTGTAGGGACGATAAGGTAACTTTAATCAAGTTGCTTTAAAAGATTTCGAGTATGTTTTTTAGCCTTAGCTACAAGAGAAGAACATTTCTTCAGATTTTAGTAGTTCTTTATTTCAATCCAAGTGTATCCTCTCACGATGGACATAGTTCAAGAGATTGTGAAATTTTTACAGAGTCTGGCTTCCAAGGATCGTCTTTGATTGCATTACAAAATTCGGAACGAATTTATGATCTGAGTTTATCTAGAAACAAAGAAAGTCAAAATTCGACTAGTACTACTACTAGTGATGTCAAATCCATTCGTATCCACCATGATTGTGGACTTTTATTATGCTCCTTACCAAAATTTAAAGGGCAATGTGAAGAGTACTTGGTTTCAGAAGAAAATGTAACAGAAAAGTTAGTTGAATTCAAATCTGCATTATGTAAATGCTCTTCGCTAGTTGAAAAGTCAAAAACCGAAAGCTATGAGAAGGATGGGTCAGTTTGTGCTGTTTTGTACAAAGATTGGCATTTCTCTGGTCGATTCCAAGAAATAAGATTTGCTGGAGGCTCTGGACGTCTCGATTTACGTGAAGTCAAGTCCGCAAATGTTAGGACAAACTGTACTTTGATCTTGTGGAACGAGTTAACCAAAGAGAATAAACAGTTTTCTTTGAATGTGGATAACAGTACTAGTCTTTTGAAGACGGTAAGACATTTCTAACGGAAGTTTGTCTTAATCATGTAAAAATAAAAATTGGGTTTCATTCAGGCAAATGATGGACAATATGAATGGTACTGCTGTCATTGTAATGACGAGTCTTCAGAACAAGTGTGCAAATCTGCTAAGGAATCTACGCTTTTGAATGAACAAAAGGAATCAAATACAGATTTTTCAGAATTTGTGAAATATGGAAAGAAAATAATAGGAATTGGAAGAAATTATCGGTGAGATGGAAATTTATAAAAGAGAAATATGTGTATAGTTTAAATAAAAGTTAAGAATTATTGTGGTATAATTATTTGATGCAAACATGGAATTGGAGATCTCCACTCAATTATGGTATGAGACTGAAAGGAAGGACTGAAAAAGGACTTAATTATTTTGTTGCAGGTGGAAAAAGTCCGAATTGACAAAGGTTTTGAAAGAACCGGAAGAACCTATTGTTTTTTTGAAACCCTCAACATCATATATTGAAGAAGGGCAAAACATTGAGGTAGTATAAGTTTAATTCGTTCCGATAAAAATAAATAGTAAGGATCTTTTTGTAAAATTTTGTGAGTATTTATTTTCCCATAGCTTCCCGAGTCTCTTGGGACTATTTTTTACGAGATTGAATTAGGAGTGGTAATGGGTAAACGTGGAAAGTTAATATCAAAATCAACAGCATTGGATTACGTGGCAGGGTACTTTTTGGCATTGGACATGACAGCCAAAGAGTTTTTGGTATGTCTAAACCTTGATGATGCATATTCCAGTCTTTAATTAATGATTGAATTATTAATTACGATAATTAATTTCTTTAGAAAAAATCCGTAAGTCAAAGTCGTCCATGGGAAATCGGTAAAGGATTTGACACAGCATGTCCTGTGAGCCATTTTATTCCAAAAAACCTTATTCCGAACCCAAACGATATTCATTTAGAATGCAAAGTGAATGGAAATGTGACCCAGTCGGAGAATACGAGTCAAATGATATTTGATGTCCCTATGTTAATAGCTTACATTTCCAGATATATGACTCTCGAACCTTATGATGTTATTCTAACTGGAACTCCTGATGGACTTGGACCTATCCAGAGTGGGGACTTGATTGAAGGAAAGCTTGGAAATTTAACTACCATTCGATTTAAAACTATTACTGTAAAGGACGGTTCTGATTGAAACTGAAAGTAATAAAGATTTTAAATTAATGAAAGAACGGTATAACATGAACTAACAGTGATATAAAAATACACTTTCATGGAATCTAAATATCAAAAATAAGATTTAAAATTGTAATAAAGGTTTTGGACCGACTCGATCTGATATTGTAAATAAAATTGGCATTTTGAAACCTTTGATATTAATAGACAGTTGCATTCTTTTTTGCATGCGTTGTTAACTATTAGGCTAATTGTGTGAAATGAATCCAGATTTTTTATAATGGGAATTTATGTGGAAACGCGTCGAAAAATTGTTGTTTCAGAAAGTTTGAGCACGTAATAAAGGAACAAGCTTACTACAAAGGTCAAACCGTGATTTGATAAACACAAATAAGATAACATAACATAAAGTCAAATTCATCTGGGAAAGGTGGTTGGATTCTTCTTATTCATGCTTTTTCATTTTGTATTATCCGAGAGAAATTTACTGAATTGGAATTATTTAAGGAAAAAATAAATATTTTTGGACTTTGCCATTTATTGGAGACTTGGTTATACTAGAAGAATCGGGCCGAATAATCTAAGTTTATCGTAATTATGTAACATAGCACGAAAAGGAGTTGACTTAATGACAGTTTACTTGTTTACTACGAACAAAGATAACTCATTGCATTCATAACATACCATTTGTAACTCAATCAAACATTTAGGCTTACAAAGAAAATTAAAACCAGAAAAGTTTCGAAAAGCAATGTATAATGAATAGATACCATAAACCTAATATAATATGTAATTTAAAATGTAATAAAAATAATAAATGTATTAATAAATCTTCATTTTTTATTTCATCCGTCTCATATTTCTCAAATCTAACTAAAAGAGTCTCAATCCTCCTCATCCTCATTTATGTCTTCGTTTAATAATATTCGCTTAAATATGTTCCCCCTCGGTCATTCATATGAATAATGTCAAGCATAAGGACACACACCCTTTTAGAATTTAGTTTGGAGAATTATCCAATTTCCAGCTAAAAATGTTAACTCTAGCTCTAGTCCTAATTAATTAAAATAATTCACATTTCATTCAAGTTTTGGGATGATTACAGAATAACTTTATAACATTTATACAACTATTTAATAAGCTGTGCAAACTGTCCCTAAATGCCTAAAAATTATTACAACAACGTAATTGTCATCATTCAGGGCCTGTCGCATATCAATCAGTATACTATTTCGTTAGACCGTGCGACAGTACCAAACTGGCTGGAGCAGAGCTTACCAGTTTCTGTATTCTGTATTCTGTAAGAATACAGACGATATCATTGTCTACTATTTCGTATTTATTGATCGGGATTTTCAATTCCTATTCATCACGAAGGAGTATGCATAAAAGGTCTTTGTGACAGTGTCAAGGTCATCAAACGGTCATATGTCATGTCATTCAATCCTTGACCAGTTGACAGTGTAGACAACTTGTGCCACTGGGCTTTTTGTTACTTGAAGTAAGTACGATTCAACTTTGATAATAATATATGCAGCCACTAGCCACTATATCCTTTGATGCAGCCATAGTAATAGCAGTAGTAGTAGTGAAAGTGAAGTCAGTAAACTTTTAGGCGAGGGTTGTACGAATAAACAAGTCATTCGATTGCTTGCGTGTGAAGAAGCAACATGTATTTCTTTCTTTGTCATCAGTCTCTCTCATTCCTCGTTGTTGTTGCTGTATGTTCGTGAAATAATAGTTGTTTTTTACACTTTTATTGCTTGTCGACTACTGTCCGGAGTTTATTTCTACCATTTCGAATGTTAAGGGGAAATCATTCGATTTTATCTTTTTTATACTTTTTACGGTAAGTTTTAAGAAAAATTTTGTGGATGTAGTTGTGTTGCATTAAGTCAATTTGTAATTTGCGTATTTTTTTCGGTTGCTAGTGTGAAAAATGAATGTGAATTAATGAATTTGAATTGAACTTCATTTCAGATTTTCTGGATTGTGTATCTTATCAAGTGTGGGTTGCTGATTTTCGGTTAATTTGTAATTGCTGACTGCGTGAGTGCACTGCAATTCTGGTACTGGTGACCTTGTTTTTGTGCTGTGGCTTGCCTGTATTATTCAACATTCGTTCATCGTTCTTGTCTTGGTTGTTTTATTGACGGACACGGAGGACTGGAGGGCTGAGCTTAGGTATTTTATTTGAATGCACATTTAAAAAAATTATCAGTCAGCGTAGGTTAGTATTCAGTATTTAGTAAGTTATTTTTCTAAGCCATTCTAACATTCCTAATACAGTATCAGTATCACTGAATGATCCATATAACGTTCAACGTGTAATAGAATGCTTTAACTAAACGTGGAACGATCATCTATTTGGACAACTCACTATAGTACAGTGCACAGCATTGAACGTTTATGTGTTGTTTCACCTTGGTTTCTTTGTGTACAGGATGAAAGTGGCATGTTTACACGATCAGTATTTATATTATTGTATTATTCTGTATTCAGCTGGTCCTAGTTCCTGAGATTGTGTTTGCGAAGGACAGTTCAGAGTTCAGAGGTCATTGTGTAGAGTCTATGGTAGATGCTGTTCATATTAATCATCAAAGGTTAAGGATTGCTTTGTTTAATTATTGTAAGTGGTAAGTCAAGTCAATACATTACACATATTCATTTTGATTGATTTGATGTTTAGTCCGGAAGTTGTGTGATTTGGATTTTTCGTATCGGGATTTGTAATCAGGAAGTGGTTTGCTTTGCTATTCTAACAAAACGTTGTCTTTTCGTATTCTGTAGATTTAAAATGAAGATTGGATGTGAGGTGTGTCAACAGTTGGTGAACTCTGTTGCAGAATGGATAAGTCACTTAGCTGGAGAAGAGCATCAAACGAAAAGTCATCAGCGCACTTGGCAGATTGTTCCTTTGAGAGACAGTTCAAAGGAGAGAGTGAACGTTCCTGCTTTCATGAAATGGGATCCGGAGCACAAGGAGAGATCTATTGTGCTCAGTGAATTCAAGCATATTGTGACAGACAAACTGGAGATACTCAAGCACGTTACTGCTTTCGGATTTGTCACGGACTTTATTTGTGATCCAGATAATTACTTTGCTGTTGTACAGTATGACGAAAAGTAATTTTTTTCTTAACACATTCAGCATTTTAAAATACGTGTTTGGTCGTCATTATTAGGTAGGATTGTAAAGGAGTAATTTGATTTCAATCCTGTAGATCAAGTGCAGAGCAACTTGTGAAGCCAAATAACACTGGTTTTATCAATGGACGAATTATCCATTTGCGACTTATGACGCAAGTTTCGCAATTAGAATGTAAGTTGTTAAATAGTAGTTGTGCTCATCATCAAGTAGAAATGGGCTGATGGCCAAGTGCTCAATCAATACTTAATAGCGATTTGTTTTATTAGGGGTCATCAGTCTGAATATTGATGCGAAGTATGATAAATACGACCAGGAGTTTTTCATTCGTCATTTGGAAACGATGTCGGAAGTTTCTGGACTGGATATTGATCAACAATTTCATGGATGGCTTGTTAAAACTAGTGTTGATGGGAGTGCAATTCTTGTTCGTCAAACCATAATGAGAGATTTGGGATACATCATTCGCCAGAGTTTTCCCAAAGTTTACATGTATCCGATGCAACCGCTGATAGAAGGCGTTGAAGATGTGGACGGAGTTTTTGAAATCTATATGGATCCGTTTGCATCATGTGGATCTTCCGTAACACCTCCTATGACACCTGACTTTGCTCAGCCTGAGTTCCAGATGGCTATAATTCGAATTCTGTATATCTTACAAAATCAAACCGTACTACCAGGCTGCGAAAAGTACTGCAGCGAAGTTACTGTTCACCCATCGAATGCAATTCTTGGAACAAGTCCTGGTCAACTAATTCGTGGCATAAACTTTTACCACAGAATCTCTGGAACCCATTGCCGAATTTCTTTTGACGGTGTGATGACATCTAATGTGTCCGCTTTAGTAGTTTTCATGATGTCTTTGGATATTCGAGTGCTTCCCTTTCTTCGTTTCATCCGGTATTGGGCCAGAATTCATCGCTTTACACGATACCAACCAGAGATCATCCAAGTTCTCACAATGATGGCATATGTGTACTTGATAAGGAAGAACATACTTCCTTCCGTCTGGAATCTTCAGCAGCTTGCTCGTGTACCGACTTCCACTCATGAAATCCCGAATCAACGCCATTTCTTTGTTGAAGGGTGGGATGTTTCTTTTACTAAAGACTTGCACCAAGCCGATGCTTTCATGATGTCTAGAGGAAAAATACCGTTTGAACCGGATATCTTACTGGAAGGCCACTCAGAAAAATTCAAGTCTACTCTAGGAAAGCATGGAACCAGAGTTTTGCTCATAGCTCTATTCGAATTTTTTGAAGCATTTGGAACTTTGAATTGGAAAGACTTTGTACTGTCGCCTTTCCTAGGCGATCTTCTTCCTCGAGATTGGTTTGAACCAGGCCAAGAAGCTAATTTGCCCTCAAGTCTTAACCTGTACAAACTTCGGACGTTTTGCAATCGCTTAAATTTATCCAACGCTATGATCGTTCAACACCCTTTCAATTTAAGCTTGAACATTGCTGAACGAATGGATGACATGTTTTTTACAGAATTTCAAACCGCAATGAAAGATACGGCAAACAGAATTAGGGAGACGTTGAATTCCCAGGATCTTCTCCAATTAAATAATGTATTTCCTACAATTCAGATTTTGCTGAAAATGGAGAGAAATGAAAGTCCCCTGGGGGTTCCCATTTCGCCACTGTCTACCACTCCGGATTCAGGAAGTATCAGCATGCCGGATTTAAGAGTTACTGGAAATGTGTCACCCATGGGAGGTTCAACCTGCTCCACAAATACTCTTACGTACTCGCTTGTAGCCAAGAAGGCTGCCCAAATCGTTCAAACCAATGGTCAAACATCCACTCAACCAAAGAAAACGAGTAACACTTCTGGACATACTTTGACAGCAAGTGGAGATAGTCATTCTGTAGTAGTCAAGTTGTTGAAGTTCGAGGTGAACAAACGTTTTAAGGAAGCATTTTTAGCAGCTTGTCAAGGGTTGGGAACTGATTACAAGGTAAAGGACAGATTAAAAACTTTGGCCATTGTCTTCATGCGAGATTTTGCGTGGTCACTCTGGGGTAGGTGCTTCTACCTACATGCCGTTCCATTAAAAGTCCCGGACACGGAACCACAGTTTCACAACATCAATAGAATGTTTGAAGCCCGATTTCCTTCAAGTGGAAATAATTTGATGAGCAAGTCACCAGATTCGTCAGATACATCAAATATTTCGGATATCCCTGAGGGTGTTGAAGATTTTTGGGCTAATGAATCCTGTGAAAGTTTTGATGATGGGCAAGGAGATCATGAATCCTTTCGAGAAGATCAGTGGGAGGTGGAACACTCAGACGAAGATGACCATAATAATGATCCATGGCACCGAATAACTCGTAAGGACGCTCATGTCAATGAGTATACGCTCTTTGGTAGGGACAAAAAGCGAACTACTTCAGCAACAAGCGATAAAAGTGCCGTCAACACCAATGTTATGTCAGTAAAAGAAAAAGCAGAAGAACTCAGAATCAAATTCGGAAAGATACCTAAATCAGCTTGCAAAAATTATTGCCAGATCATAAAACTTCATGGATACCAGAAAATATGGACAAACCGCAGAGGGGTACGAGCCGCTATGTCTCTTCATCAAAAATTAAACAAGCAGCAGCAAACTCCGGCAAAGGACAGTCCAGGAAAGAGCTCATCGGATGGTAGCTTCGATGGATCGGTAAACTTGACATTAAATTTCTACTGTAAATTCACATTTCAAATTTTAATGAATGTTTTATTTGAAAAATTGATTTAGGGTGCCATTTTAGTCAACCCCCTTGACAAGGAAGAAGCAATTACCCGTGGAGTTTTGGAAGGTATAACTGGTTGGGGAAAGACTCCTTCGAAACGTGCATTGTGGGGTTTTGAGGCAACTGTTCGTATTGATACAGCGAAGGATTTCCCTACCCTGTATATGGCAATTAAAGAAGGAAAGAATACATACGTTTGCCAAAACATGATAAATTACTTTGGAAATCACTTTCCTCAGCTTTTTTCGGAATATATGGCGTACAGGTTAACTAAGTGGATTGATGGTACGTCCGCGTCTCCTCGAAATTGATTTCATGCATTATTTTATAGATATACAAATTATCTAACCCTATCGCTCATCGTTAATTTCGCATTGTTGTAACTTTATTACTGTGGTTGTTACCCACAGTCAGCAGTTGATTATGCATTTATGATTATGAGTAATTCTCATCGACTGTAAGTCATTAGTGTGCCCACAATAAACTAACTTGTGCCACTAGTAGTAGATATTAGCTTTTAGTAATTGTGAAAACAAGAGTGGTCCATACTTTGTTGAAAGTGCTTCTAAATTAAAAGTTTATTCGCAAATGATTGTATATTTGTAATCGAATAATATTGAATGAACTTCTTTGAATAAAGTTTTATCGATGAGTGTTACATGAAATTTTGTATTTAAGGTTTTTTATCATTTTCATAATTAGCGTGTAATTAAATCAGAAAGAGGATGCAGGTGTAGCTAGGGTGGTTTATGCCGGAACATACACATCACAGACAGCACCAAATTCACAACGTCCTGTATATTGGTTGAAGATAGTAGTGTCCGGGCAGGATAAGCTAAAAGATAGTACGTATAACAAAGCCTCTTATCATCTATACAATCATTACTTTACGTTTGGGTTGTTAGAATTAAGAAATTACGCCATTTTTCTTCCGTCAGGATAGCAGTAGTAGAAAACATGACACTCCCTGTAAGTGTCTGCATAGTACCCAGATTTTCCCACACAGTTAAAATCTGGAGAAGTACCCAGTCCATTGCCTTCTGTATTTGCTACAAATGCTGCTTTTCAATTAGTAAAAAAAATCATATTTGAATTCATAATACTAAAGATTAATAATTTTTAGAGAAAATAATAATAAAATTTTCAGATTTAGTTTTATACCAATGAGTAAAGCCACCGAAAGAATTACGAAGGTCTTCATGATGATGGGCTAGATTGACGACTTTTGAATTTGACAAAACGAATCTAAACTGGTAGGAAAATCTAGTAGAGAAAAATCCTTGAGAGCAGCAGTAGATATTTTATGTAGCCTTTCGCTTGATTTATATAGTAGCATAACCATGAGCTAGGAGCATCGATAAGGCTATTCATGACACCTAAGATTAAAAGATTTGAAGACTGCATTGGTTTATTTCCTTGTCGGAATAATTTTTTCTGGTTATTGAATTCAAGGGATGAAACCTTGGTACTTAAAAGGCTTATAATTGCTTTTTTGCATGAACTACAATTTGCTGGAACTTTTATAACATGCTTGTTTTAACATGACTACCGGCTATTAAATACAATTCATTGCTTTTTTCCAGGGAAAACGGCAAATGAGAAAGGAAAAGATAAAAATTGGCAAAGACCAGTAATTACGTTTCATAAAGGATGATTAGGATTTTATGACATTCCTTTGTACGTCTACTGAGTAATGGAATGTATGTACTGACGGAATCAGATGTATTAGTTAAACTTTATTAACCTTCCGATTCTGATCAGGGCTATTGGTAACTAACTGTAAACTTTACAATAGGCAGAAGAGATTATCACATTGCAAATTTCGGCAACAATGAAATCACAAAGCTTTCTAAAATTTTAAATGCTTTATCAAAAATTAGTCATTATTCCCAATTTACGTAAGAAAATTAAACATTCCGTAGCATTTGATCCTTTTTAGCTTATATACTCATAACATTTAATTGCATTCAATAAAAAGCCCCATGATATTGAATCATAAGTTCATAAGATAACTGACAGGAATAAGAGCTTTAATAAATGCACAAAATTAAATAAAAAACCTACACAAAGCAAAGCAAAATATAGTTTGTACAATACCTTTTTACATAATCATCTAAATCTAAAGTCTTATTTATAATTTCGTGTAACACATCGTAAATTGTAGTTTATAACAGAATTACGAGCTGTGAAATCATCCTACTACTATCTTGGCTTCAATTTAAGATCGGTCGATGACTGCATGAGAAATTTATAATTCAGGGATTCTTCAAGCTTACATGATATGTAAAGATTAAATTTAACAATCAAGAGTAAATCTTTTATTTTTTTGTAAAAATATCGCATTTATTCTAAAAATTCACTCGGTTGGAATTCAAGTAAAGACACCACCACAAGCCATTCTGAGACATGAGGGGTTTTTTTACATTGTAATCTTTTATTGAACGAGTTTATTTTAATGTTTTTGACTTGACAAGTGAATTAAAAGCAAATAGTAGTATTAAGTATAAGTGTACATGAAAAGATTATTATGGGATTGACCATGCATTCAATCTGGTACTTGGGGCTTTAGGGTTTAATACCTTTTATTCCTGATGGTTAATGATGATGATGAATATGATGATATAAGAACCAAAAAAGATTTTTACTGTTTGTTTGCCTAATTTTGTACTGATCATGATTTATTCAATGCAAATGAAAATAGTGCTGAATCACTTAAATAATGAAAATAATACCGGAGATATTCTCATCTTATTATATTGAAAAATGATGTGAGGATGATAGGGGATTTGGAATCGGGAAGTAGTAAGTGCACTGCACTTCATTGTCAACTTTGATTACCTTTTTCTTGTATTCTTGTCTAATGTTCACTCGAGCATCAAAGACGCTTTTTTACATAATAGGTTACGCTTATAGCTTCTTTAACTCTACTTTTGAAGAATTTAAGAATAGGAACCTTGGAAGGATGTAACTGTAGCAGTTTCATTTCAGCTTTTTATACGCAATCCTTATTTTTATAACAGACTCAGAGGGATTTTTATAATCTAAAGGCTTGGATTATTTTGGTTCTTGCTCATCCTTAACGGGATACCAACTTTTGATCTGAGGATTTGGGTTTTTTTTGGATGTAACGTAAATGTTATAATTGAATATCTCTTAAATAATGAGTGTTCTTGCAGTAGCAATTTTGAATTTTATGTCCTATTTCGTGTTCTATCATAAAAATAAAATAGATGTTTATATGGGAACCTTGGTTGTAAAATTCCTTAATTCCTTGCCCATGAGGACGGCGTCGTGTGCAATTAGTGCAATGCATTTGGATGAAATTAAGTCGATTGTACTGTATGCGATTCTTACTTCAAAAATGTATTGTTGTGCACGAGACCAGCTTTTATGGGCTTTTATTTTATGGCTTTAATTAGAGTATACAAGGAATTGAACAAATATTGGGTTTGTCTTCAGATGGAAGAGTGAATAAACACTAAAAATTAATATTATTAAGAACATTTAGATAAGCATAAATAACATAGAATTATGCCTTTTCTTTAACTTGAAAGATGTTTTTATAGTGGGAGGTAGGGGATGAATTTAGTTTCTTACGGTATAAAGCATCAAAGCTGTGTGGTTTTAATTTTAGTGGTTCATGTGTCTTTAGCTTTGCAAACTCACTTCTTACTCGTACCTGAACAATGAATCTGTCTTCTTCTTGACATAATCTCAAACTTTTTATCTATCAGCCGTCAGCACTTGACTGACCATCTTACCGTAAGTAGCTAAGTATCGGTAGATAAAAATATACTTTTTTGTATTCAAAATTGTGACACTAATTAATAATTAGAATACACCACTAATGCAAAACTATCATAGACATGTCTAAACATCAGTCAAAAAATACATCTTAAGACTTAATGAGCTACCCTGCTGAGAAAAGCTTAAAGTTTCAAGTATTAGTTACTAGAAAAGATTAGATTTTTTATTAAACCTTCGGGCAACAATCATTAATAGTTCTTTGAACATGGTTTTATAATAAATCAAAAGATTAGCCAAATCTAATATACACTACAAATATAGTATAAGTTAAGAAGGTACATATGGTGAGATAGAAGGTTTTTAAAATGTGGAAATCATTTGCGATAAGTTTAAAGATTTTTGCTTCTTTTCAGTTATTAAACTGTGAAATATTTACTGCTCAATTTGAATTAGAATCTTTATTTGAGCTTAGAAAATCTGTATACGATGGAATTTCATTATACTTGAGAAAAGAAGAAATGAGACTTCAAGAAGTTAAGAATAGATTGGTGATTTCAAGTGGCTTGAGTAGAATTGATTGTTCCAGTAGTAGTGTTCTTAAAAATCAACAAGATACAAACTTACTAAACCCTGTAAATGCCTTTTTGGCTATTAAAGGATTGTCATTGGATTTAACTGAGATTTTGACTCCTGCGTTTGATACAACAAATATCAAAGGTTTTTCTTAATTTTTTAATATTTAAGAAGTTGGAAATAGATTTCAATCTAATATTGTAAATTTTAAATTATATTGGGTTTAAGAATTTAAAGATTTTATGGAAAAATTAAACAAAGAGAGAAAATTTCCGAAGAATGAAGACATGACTGGATCTGTAATGGCTATATTAAGACTGCAGGAAACGTATTTGTTGAAACCGAATAAAATTTCAAAGGGATGTCTTTTTGATGAATTTTGCTCTACGCAATTAACTGGTATTTAAATATAGGCAGGCCTTTAAGTATTTAAAAAAATAAAGATTCTATAATTTATTAAACAAGAGTATATCTAATTCATTCTAGCTGACGACTGCTTTGAAATCGGAAAGGAAAGCTATAAAAGCAGGGATTTTGACAACTCTATAGCATGGATGACTGAAGCTCTAGCTAAATTAGAGGACCAGGAAAGACTAAAAAGTTTTAATTATAGTCAAAGTATCCAATTAAATGATGGTCAATTAGAAAGAAACCGAAGAAACTTTAGAATACTTTTACCCCATAAGGTCTCAAAGACAGAAATTCTGGAGTATCTTACTTGGGCTGAGGAAATACAAAAGTCCTTGAATTTCGGAAAACAGTTACTAACTGATATGACCGGAATAGAGTTGGATCAGTTTATAGAGGAAGTTGTGAAAGTGGCTGAAGTTCAGAATGGGGATGATGCTCCGGTAAAAATCAGTTTTTTTGCGATAAGATGTAAGATTTAGGAAAATGAATTAAAGTTCAATTTCCAATTCTAGCTATTTGTTTTTAATGTGCTTTTAGGAAAGTTATGTAACAACAGAAAAGAATTATAAAGCCTTATGCAGAGGTGAATTTAAAGAAACATCTTCAATCAATCCAAATCTTAAGTGTTCATATTCGTCCAATACTCATGCATCCTATATGATCGGACCCGTGAAGCAAGAAGTAGTCAGTATAGATCCTCCTATATGGATTTTGCATGATGTGCTGTACGACAAGGAGATCGAAATCATTAAAAAATTGGCGATTCCAAATGTAATAATACTTAATAAACTATTGCAATAGAGTAATTTCTGAATGTAAACAATATTATAAGAATTTTTAAACAATTTTTTAAGTTCAAAACAGCGACAGTTGTCTCTTCTTCAGGACCTGAACGTTCTACTTCCAGGGTGAGTAAATCCGCTTGGTTAGTTGACTCGGATGACCATATCGTCGCAAGGGTTAACAAAAGAGTTGGATTGCTGACAAATCTGGATATGGGAACAGCAGAAGACTTACAAATCGCAAATTATGGTCTTGGTGGGATGTACCTTCCTCATCTGGA
Organism: Isotoma viridis; assembly: GCA_034696425.1. NCBI lineage: Eukaryota > Metazoa > Arthropoda > Collembola > Entomobryomorpha > Isotomidae > Isotoma > Isotoma viridis. The sequence continues at coordinate 18,687 of JAQGAA010000219.1, forward strand.
CTTTGGTCATGTTAGTAAATGCATTATTTTGTTAATAGAACTTTTTTTCGACAATTCAATTTGCAATTATTGGAAATAATGTTTTCAAAATTATGATTTTACTATGGTAGACGAACGAGTCAGAGATTTATATCTCCGACGGAAATGGTAACAGGATAGCAACACTGATGTTTTACCTAAGTAATGTTGAAGCTGGAGGGGCTACAGTATTCCCTTTGTTAAAACTAAGCATTTGGCCGAAAAAAGGGTCAGCTGTATTTTGGTACAATATAAAACCTGATGGAAGGGGTGACTTTAAAACGAAACATGCAGCCTGTCCAGTGCTTCTTGGTTCAAAATGGGGCAAGTACTTGTAACATGTTTAACATAAGTTACTGGTTGTTAGTATTTGTATACCTAATTGAAATTGTCATTTCTAAACTTTGCAGTAGCCAACAAATGGATACATGAACGCGGTCAAGAGTTCCGTCGACCTTGCGACCTTCATCCAAGTAAAAGGGGTAATCAATCATGATTGAATGAATTTAGAGCTCTGCCGGTTTTAAGTTTTTTGTCGTACTTTTAGTCAACCATTTATTAATTAAATCTCACTCAATCTCAAAGAGATACACTTTTACATTAATAATAAATTATTATTTATTAATTATTGTTTATATAATATGAGTTGTAAACTTGCATATAAAACTTTATTTTGAATGTGTGAATTGAAAATGAATGTGAGAAATCATTTTTAATGTAACTGACACGCTCTGATCATTATAAACTGTGACAAGATAAAGAGTGGAGCCATAACTTCTGAATATTCAAAATGACTCGGCTCACTAAGTTTCCAACAGAGAAGAAATTCGAATAGAAATACTAAGAAAAGTTGTAAAAGACTCCAGAGCATTTTTAAAGTAGCAGGTTTGACCTTTTTCTCAATGTACATTCGAATAAACACTGTCGTAACGAAATATGCGTTAAGAGCATCCCCAACAAAAAGTGGAGAAAATACAACCCACCAACTCATATCTGAATCTGTATCACATTTTATAGAAAGAAGAACAGAAAAGACCGCTACTGAAGTGACCCATACCCAAATCTCATACGCTGTGACCCCTAGCCACTGGCCTAGTTCTTGGAGGGTGAAAAACATAGTGATTTCTACTAATAGCTAATAATATTATAAGTCCCTTCGCTTAATTCTGCTTGTTTAAGGTATTTTGACAGTCCGGTATACCCTTATGTCCACACAAGATACTTTACGAAACTGCTGGGAGGGTGGAGTAGTATCGTTCAAGGGAATTAAGTCGTCTATAAAATTAAAAAGACATTTATTTACAAGCCTGTCATAGTCATCAACTCATCATGGATAATCTTAAAACTCTGATACTTAGTAAGAAAAAAAACTATAATTATTCTGATGGCCCTTGACCTTACCGATTAGTTTAACAGTAGATGTATTCACCGTGTAGTCTACAGTTCCTTGGTAAAACTTTTTTAGTTCCAAAGCAACATTGACAGCTCGAGGAATCGCTGGACCCAACCCATGCAAATATACTTCGGAATGTTGGCCTTCAAACAGCTTGTGACATTTTGCTAACTGGGCCTGAACAAGATACATAATTTTTTCGCATTTAAAAACGCTGTATTGACAACTTTGACCTTTGACTTTAAAAAAATAAAATCCAAAACACAACAAAGTATAAAGAAAAGAGTCGCATGTCACATCTTACATTAAAATTAGATCGTTCCCCAATGTAAACGTCGTTAGGTCTTTGGGGTACTTCTTTCGGTGGTGGCCTTTTCTTCACAGCGTATTTCTTCTGATTATTGCCTTGTCCTTGTTGCTTATTATTGCTACTACCACCACCACTGGTAGTACCACGATGACCTTCTGGTTGCTGAGATTGTTGTCCTTGCTTTAAATGACTTGGACTACTTTTACCCTTAGGACCTTGACTTGACCTGTTAGATTGACCTGGGCCTGAGTCCCTTCTCTCTTTTTTGAAACTTTGAGATCTTTCAGGTCTTATAGTTTGTTGTTTTTCTTTATCTTCTTGGTCTGCCATCGTAGAATGGACTGATTCTGGTTTCAACTTTTGTAGCAAAAGACTAGAAGTATGAGTGCTTTTACATTTTAAAGTTGTAACTGTCAGTATGGGGCATTGTAAGAGTTTGTCTCATCTTCGTGTAAATTGTCAATGCAGTACTTTTAAGCGAATTCCTATAAAATTGAATTTTTATGTGAAGTGAATACCGTATAAGTTTTAATAATTCCCCTTACCATTTTGCTATCTTGAAGCTAAAAATGGGTTTAAATGATCATTTGAACTGGATCCAATTGCAAATAAATGATTTATGGGAGTTTTTACGAATTATAAATATGGTGTTTTTTATTTGAAGAATCTCATGTACAATAAAAGTAGTAGATATAATCAACAATCAACATGCTGCTAAAGGCATTGTTGGATATTAAAAGCAATTTTTAACATTCAAGAAGACTCTTCTTGTTGCCTAATTTTTTCCAAGACTTCGTCAATAATATGAGTGATGTCAATAGCGGATCCATCTTCGGATATTGGAAGTTCTGGAATACGAATGGCGTAGGGACTTGATGGACTTTCCTCGTTTAGTTTATGAATAGCTTTCTGTACAGGGGTTTCTTCACTTACATCATGTCCTGAAGTAGGTGGGATGGACACTCCATTCACAAGAAGAACAAAGAGGGCTGTGGAAATATAAGTTAAAAATTAAAAACGAATTTATTTTACTGCAATCACTTTGGAAAGATCAAAACTATTGGTCATACATTATGAGACATATTTAATTACTTGCGTGATGATGCCTCAGATTTTGAAAGATAACTTTTCATGAAAGTTAATATGCAACATGCAAATTATATAGGGTTAAACTCTAGTTTTGGACTAAATAGCAGGAAAGTTGACAGATAATATTTAAAGTACCTTAAACAAAGTTACACATTACTGTGTGAGGTCGTGAGGTACAGAAAAAGTTTCACTTTTGTCAACTCATAAACATGCGTTAAGGATACTGAAAGATGTTCTAATTTATTACCAAACATGTTTGACTTTTGTAATAATTGAATAATACTGGAGATTTTATAAACTATGCGTACCTAATATTACACAATTTAAGCTAATATTGATCTTTAGTCATGTCACATTTAAGATTTAGAAATACAAATTATAGTGTGAAATATAGTTGCATCCTGACCACACTCTGATAAATTCAGTAGACTTTTTTAATAGTTTGCTTGACAAAACTCTATTACAGAATAATTGTATATATTTTAAAGTATGGGTGGTTTTGTAATGACAGGACACGTTTGAAAAAGCATTGCTGTTTTGCGGATACCCACTATGTCCAAAGTGACTTAGTTTTGTAGAAAAATAAAGCATTTTGCAACAAAGACTCAAAATTCAATTATTAAAAGTTATTTCATAATTACAGATTTTATCACACATTGTCTACCTTACCTAGAAATATAGCTGAAATCCACTTTGTTAAATACAAACTCGCCATGTCAAAACAGTTTAAAGAAATTAATCTAGAAAGTTCAAACTTGATGAGTTTCTGATTGATGTACTATTTCCTTCTTCGAAATTGTCGAATTCGTACCCAATGCTTCCTTTATAACCTTTAAATCCAACTTGGTTTGATTTTATTGAAATGAACAGTACTTCATATGAGCGATATATATATTGTTTGAATTTATGATGTGCATCAATTAATTAAGTGATATGAGTCTGTTATTAAGGCAATCTAACTAATCCTTGTTTATTGGACGTTGTCCCGCTTATTACCTTCAATTTTTAATCTAAAAATTCCTCAGTAAATTGTAATAAGTTAAAAGTATTTCATTGCGCGTCAGGTGAGTCAGGTCGGATGTTAATTGCTGATAATTTTATTGATAGCATTTTTTTTTAAATTGTGAATTCTCTGAAAGAGTGAAATTGCAATTCAACAGAATTTTATATATGTACCTAATTGTTCTAAAAAGATTAATAAAACTCACTATAATGCATTTCATTTTCATAATAATAAACACAAGCCCTGCCCTATGGCATATTGCATAGGTTCTCTATAAATGCATACATTTTTCATCTATTGTATCAACTTGCAATAAGATTATTAATTTTAATATTTTTTCAAGCCAAACACCAACTTGGACTAATTAATCTTTATATTTATAAATCTAACACAAATCTCAATAACTTATTCTGATAGGAAATCCCGATCCCTCAAGAACAAAAAATCTATTACAGCTATTACTAAAAAATGTAATTCATAACACCTAATCAATTTAATCAATCTAAAACCTCTTAATTACGATTGTCAAGTCTCATTGCTTTTGTTTATCAGTTTCGGAAATTAGATTAATCACCATTATATACACAATTTAAATTATATTTATAATTGCTATGCTCTAATGATCAGTTGATGTTTTCAGAGACGGATATTACATGCCGTTTTTTCGTCACGATTTGTTACTTTCTACAAATGTTAATACTATCTTAAATTTGTTCCTATTTAAACTTTATGTAATAACTAATCTCTACTGAAAAAAACTAATTCATTCTAAATTAAACTAAGAATTAAACTCTCGATACTAGTGCACAATAAATTTTGTTTTTATTTTCTATAACAAAATTAGATAAATGAATGAACATAATTATATAAAATGAACATAAACTATGTAGTTTAATTGTATATGTGTATGCAAGTCAAGTACCCTACTAAACTGTAAATTTTTTCACTTCATCACGGGAAAATCCCCGTCTGCAATATCAACAATATTATTAACTAACCGTCATCATCGTATAATTCTTCATGGGAAAGTTTTATAACAATTTTATTAAATGGATTCAAAAATTCTTCAGAGCGTAAACAAGCTTATTGTTGACCAAATAAAAGTTTATGAAAAATAGATTAAATATTGTAATATAAACGCTAACTAAGTTTGATTCAGTTATTCAATAATTTTTATTGAAAAGCTTTTAAAAATAGAAGGTAAAAGTGCATGCATGACAAAAACTATAGTGTGCACTATTTTTTATGAAAAATGAAATCACTTAACAAAAATTCAGTCCTTGCATTCATTACATAAACTCTTCCATAATCCAATTCCTCTTCCTGTAACCGTAATAATATTACTATTTATGCTCTTTAACTTTTTAATTATTTTGTTACAAAACCTCTCTTCAATTTCCAAATGTTTTAAAAAGTTTAAAAATTTAATTAAAATTTGATCTTGCATAAATTATGCAAGTGCATATGACTATGACTATGACTTCTTGTGTGACATAATTTAGAATTTACTATGCAATGGTACTGCTACTATGCAATACTACTTCAATTTTGTTTTCGACACGGGTCAACATAAAAATGTCGGGTGGTAAACAACAAATAATAGATTATGCAAATCACCTTTAATTATACCATGTTACATTAAACATTGTTACTTAACCTAAATTATTAAAATGGTTGTAATAATAACAATGAAGGATGAGATTTTACATACATTTAGAAATACAAGAAAAAGTAAAAGAGCAGAAAAAAATGTTTTCCCTATTTACAGATGTGTACTTAACAGGAATTGAGCTATTATCTTTTTTGCTAGTATTAGTAGACTAAAATTATGAAAAATGTTAAGCAAAATAGGAACTACTTTACGAACAGTAAAAGGCTCTACCCAAAAAATAATGTTGTAAGTAAGGCTTAAGAGCGTTTGACATGATAATAATATATATTTTTTGTGAGTTTATTTAATTGTTTGAATCAAGAAAATTACTTTGAAAGATATGTCGAATTAGGAAGTAGAGAGGAAGCACAAAAATAAAGCCGACAGAACATTAATAATAAGATCATTCTAGTACATAAATATATTTTATTATTATAGGTTGATACATCATTATGATTATGTTTATATTATTATTATAAAATATGAAATAATATTTAATACAACAATCCAATTTTAGGAGTCCGTTGACCAAAGCAGATTAGAATTGAGAGTAAGTAAGAAATAGTAAATCAGAGGAAGCGAGAAAAAAACATAGTTTCGCTGCATGTGAAGGGTTAATTGTACCAATTGCACTTTTAAAATATGAAATTCTAAGCTCAAAAGCTTAATAGAGACTTATAATATATAGTACCAAGCATGGTTGGTAAACCAAGGAGCAATTATATAATAGGTTTGTGAGTGGATATGGAGGAATCTTAATGTAATAATTTAATATGGTAAAAATCTAAGTTGTTACTTAAGTAAGTATAAGGTAGTAAGTAGTGTGTACTAACTGACTTAACAGTTAATTGTAAATAATAATAACGACCTGTGCCATACGTCAGCCAGGACTTTTTTTTAGTTTTTTGGGGCAGTAAAAGCTAGTAAGTATATAAAAGTCAAAAGGACCTGTGTTTCGACAAGCCATTCGCATTCTGACTATTAATCAATAAGTAGTAAGTTAGCCAGTTACTAACTTAACTAACTTAATTGTAACACTTTTCGGAGTTTTTAGTGAAATTTTATTTAATTCGGAGATCTTTGCTAAACTTTGTGGGGAACCATGAGGACTTTTTTGGTCACTGTGCTGGTAAGGATTTTGATTATTTTATTCTGTTTGAAAAATTGTTTTAGAAAGGTAGGATAGGGTTTTTTAGAATTTGTAAAATTTGGGAGTTTCTTAAAAGTTCAAGTTTTTTGAAGGTTTATGGGGCTCTTGTGTATGTATTTCATGTTTTTAAAGTCTTTGTTTTTGGTAAATTGTTGTGTTTTTTACGTGAAGACTGCGATTGAAATGTTGTTAATTTTATAAAACACTTAAAAAAATCTTTATATGATAATTGACAAGATATCATGAAGGTTCACTCTCTTTAGCTGAATAGAACATTGACAACTCTTCCCTGTATCTTTTCAAAATCTTAATTTTTATTAAACGAATGCATTTATATTTACTGTGAAGGCTGGTAAAATTTCATACAATTTAAAAACAGCTCTTTTCTAATCTTTAAATGATAACAAATTTTGAAGGTGCAGAATTATAAAAAAATCGAAATTTAATTTTAGTTTAACAAACTCAAAAAAATCAATTATGATAAGATATTAGCAATAAGAATAACTAACTTTTAATTGAAATACATTTTCACTTTTGAATTTAAACATTTCATATCTGACCTCACTCAGTTATTTTACCAAAATTAAATTAAAAATCCCTTAAAAATTCACTATTTTCTAATGTCTAAAATAAATTCACTAGTTTTTATTCCCTAATAAGCCTAAAAACAACTAGCATCATCACTCACCATACGCTCACAAAATTTTATTCCAACGCTTCATTACCTTTAACTTTAATGTGTTTTTAATTCAATCCTTCAATTTTTGTACGTGTGAAAGTCAAAAATATTAATTATCTCATTTTGAGTATAAGATAATTATGTTAACACAAACAACAATTACATAATTAATAAATTTCACACGTCCGGATTTAATTCAGAGCAGATAATGAGGTGTACATATAAAAATTCTTAATTATGATCACTGTATTCTTAAATAGGTACTTGTTACAGGATGCATTCTCTAAATACCTAATTTTATTCTTAAAGCGAACGAACACAATGGTCAAGTAGCCAAAAAAGTTCAAGAAGCGTGAAATTTGTATAATTAAATCATTAGGCATGACTATCAGCCCGAGCGAATCAGGGCCATTGTAGTACTAACTACTAGGCAATGTGTAATTAGGTAGTGCTTCTACCAATTTAACTTTTTTAATAACAATTTAAATACAAATTACCTACTTGCACTTTCATTCTAATTGTTCACCCTCTTCCTTCCTGTATCTTTATTAATATTATTTCTTAAAGAATTCATTAGGCCATCTGAAATCAAGGGTATCGAACCATTAATAAGCTATAAGGTACATGGCATACAGCTCCCTAGCTGTTAGAATAATTTTGTTTTTTTTTCATGTTATTTCTTAAAATTAAATAACTTAAACGATTTAAAAATTTTCTAATAAAAGTGAATGGAGTGATTACAAGTTGAATTTGGAAAGTATTTGTTTTTAAACTTGAGTCAATTCATAAGAGTGATGATGATTGATGGCTTTATGAATGATGACGCTTGTATTTATAAATGTTTTTTATTATTACTAAAGGCCGTGGGTTTAGTAGCCTTCGCCCAAGGACAAGAAGCTGTTAAAGATGCCCTTGCCAAGGATGCCACTGCAGCAGCTATTGAAGAGGTCTTGCTCGCTGCTGAAAGTAAAGTAGGAGTTCCTACTGCTGTTGTTTCACCCGCTAAAAATGCCACTTCAACAGATGACCAGGCTACCGCTGCTGGATCCCACTTTGGATATGGTGACCATGGTGGATTTGGAGGGGGTGGTGGGCTAAAAGGAGACATTGGAGGATTTGGCGGGGGCAAAGGTAAATTTTGTGTCCGATAGAAGATATGAAGTTTAATGAGATTAGTGTACCTTATTATGTTTTATAAATAAAAGTAGAATGTCTTCAAGTCCAAAAACACCACAAAAACTTCGAGAATGCTTTGCACTTTGCACTCAAAATGTATTTTTTAAACTTTCAAAAGAGCATTAAAACCTTGGTGGACATTCTA
>JAQGAA010000220.1:0-27288 GCA_034696425.1 Isotoma viridis
TTAAACATTAATTCATTTCTGGAATCTCATTGTAACTCAATATGACCTTTCCCTTGCTTTAAAACACTACTCTAAGGGTTTTCAAATGAAAAATAACACTACAAAAGTTTCTAGTCAAAGATACAAGAAAATATATGATTAGATTCTTGTTATTGCTCCATAATATACAAGAGAAATTTCTTGTTAAATTACAAGCAAAACTTGTATAAACACTATAATTTCCCCAAAAAGGTAATTCCTATCTTGTCTCAATTCATTAAAGACACATTTTGTAATATAATTTCCTTCTACAGATTTCCACACAAGTTAACTATCAAAGTATATTAAAACAACCGAACCACTATACCATTATTACATCTCTACTCTATTACCATGTCCAAATAGACAATAATCATACAATAGGCAAAAACATAACCTGCAATCTTATTTTAATAATAATAAAATCAAAACAAGTAGGCAATACCAGTGTAGGTAAAGGTACAAACAAAAGTTGGTGTTGGTAAAGTTGGTGAAATAAAACAATTTTTTCTAAATTAATCACATAAAAAACTAGACTTTCCGCACTTGATTCGCCACATCGTGAGTCTAGTTAAACTAACAGTGTTTAACTGTATTACCTTGTATTATTCCATTTAAGTTTTAAATCGTGTCTTGTACTATACCACAATATATTTTTTACTTTATAATAAAAAAAAGAAAGAAATAATAATAAAAATTATTTTCTTCACTTTAGATTCCAAACGTCAGGATTGCATAGGGATTCTTAAAAGATTTAGTTTTATGAGAACATTTTAACAATAATCAAGAGAGTTAAGTCAAAAGCCAAGACAGCTGGTTGGCATACCTTTGATGTCATCATATCAATTTATTTCTTATGTGAATACAAACGATGCAAATTCCTTTCTTGGGTCTCATTTAAATCAACTTTATTACTTGGAACAGATTGAGAAAGAATCTTTCCTTTTTTTGAGTCTATTATGTTTAATATGAGTGTGTGCATCTTTTATGAGAACCTTATGCAATCCTTATGCTCACTCATTGCATTATAAATCAGGGTATATGTATATGTTGAGATGATATAACTTTGTGGTATGAGTATAAAGAAGTAAAAGAAAATGACTTTGACCCTGAAAAATACTAAAAACATTTTAAATTCTTTCAACTTTTAGATATAACTAAATCTCTCTCAGTAGTCAAATCAGTTTGAAGTTCAAATCGTTTGATTTGATTTGTGAAATTGAATATACGTGAAACTAATTTCATCCAGAGGAAAGAGAGATAAAAAAATACGAATTGCTTTTGGTTTAAATAGAAGATAGGAATTCACACCTGAACCATAAGACCAGTTTTGTTATCATGAGTTTACATTTTTTGGAGTAATATTGCAACTTATTACCAATATAATAGACAAGTTTGAGTGGTGAGTTGCTTGATTCATTTCATTCAAGAAAGGTTCGAACCGAACTCAATTAATTGGAAAATTTACCCCGATGATTCGATCATATTGTATAGCCTTTAGCAAGTCAAATGACCCTTTGCTTTAGGTAAAGTACAAGTAATTATTCTCAACCTTTTGTTTTACCTAATGGATAATAATAATTAGTTTTTCACCAATTTCCCTTTCATTTAAGAAAATTACAGGTTTGGGCTCAAAAGGGTGGAAGGGAAGATGAAAAATCTAGCTAATTCGAAAAATGATCTGTCAGAGTTTCAAAATATAGTAAAAAACACAACATTTAGGATAGATACATCGTGAATCTTATTTTAAAGGTTTTTCTCCCCCGCCCCTTACCAAAACACTTTGACCTTTGGCTAAACCCCTTTATATAACCCTTTTCCTTGGTTTCCCAACTTCTAAATAATGATTAATGTAATTAGTTCCTATTTACTATCCAGAATCGTACCAATTTATGAAATAAACTTTCAGTCCTATACAATTGTTCAGTAGTGTTAGGGCAGGAAAGTCTTGCCCATTCGTTCCAACCCAATAATCAAACTGTTCATATATTTCTTAAAGCTTTTTACCTCGTCGTAAGTTAAAGATTTGTACTTTTTTAAAGAAAGAAAATACTCTAGAATGAGTTTTACAAGAGGAGAAACTAATTTTTTAAGTTGTATTTCAAACTTTCATAATGGGATTATGTAGTAACAAACTTGCATCGATTCACATGAATCTCAGCTAAGCTACAAATGCACCTGTTTCTTTTCTGTGGTCAGGTTGGTTTAAGTTTTAGGGTACATTATAAGTTGGTGTACTTAAAATTAATATTTTATATAGTGGTTTGTTTGTTGCTCTGATTTCTTTCTTTTTCTTAAAGGAGCACTTACCATCATCATCATCATCTTCACAGCCTTGGCTTACCTTGCCTAGGGTCTTTTACCCTTTTGAACCCATCTTCCTTTTCTCATCTCGTATTCCATACTCCTTCTCTATTCAGAATAACAATATTCTTATACCCTCTTGCATCTTTAAATCATATCTTGTAATAACCAATATCTCTTAGCTAAAAGAAATATTATTATTTACAACTGACAATCCCACAGTTTAAGCAATCAAGCCAAAAAAGCTACAAATAAAGTGCAGTATGCCACCCAAAGGGTCTATTTACCACTCTCTCACTCCGGGATGAGGTTTCTCTATAGAATATAATCTAGTGTAGTAAATAAGAGATATAAAATAATACATCTATTTCAATTCAGATAGAACCCATGCTATCCTATAGAGTTTTTATCGTGTTGGATGTTCTTTAAGTTTAGATTAGAAAAGAAGACGGCAGAAAAGCAAAACGGTTCATCATCCGGATCCACATCCATCCATTCATAGTTTTTTTTTCTCGAACTTCTTTTTCATTCATTTTTTACATTTATTTTTGTTCAAAAGGGTCTTTCTGTCTTTATACTTTGTAGTGTAATATCTTTAGTATTTTTTTCATAATAATAGCTAGCTGTTGGCTTTAACACAGATTCATTCATCTGTTGTTCGTAAAATTATTAGAGATCTTTTTATTCTTGTATGGAAATGATACTTTCTATAAGTACTTATGTACCCTTCTTTGGCATGGTGTTTCGGACCATTAAATTTTAAAACAAGTATGAAAATAGAAAATCTATTCCGCCTTGCACTTCCTCAACTACTTGTTCAAGATAAAAAAGGATCGGGTTGCATTTAACTTTTGGTTTATCTTTGGTACATTAATAAATTATTAAGTTTTTACTATACAGATACAAGGAAATACTGTATCCACTTTTCTAAGTAGCTTATGAATTTTGAAGTATTTTGTTAAAAGAAAGCTTACGATTTTTACTTACTGGGATTTTCTTAGCCCACGTAATGTATCAAATCTCATAATTTATTTAGGATAGATAGGAGTATTTTTAGACTGTGCAAATATTATTTGAGCTAAATAAAGCCTTCTTAGAGTGCAATTTGTACAAATGGAGAAAAGGAGATTTATTTGCTCTAAAAACAGATTAAATGTCATAGTAAAAAAGTAATCTTACAATGACGTAGTTAATTGAGGTGAATTGTTCAGAGTGATATTTGATATGATTACACGCTTTTATATACTTACTTGCTATTTAAGTCCAAGGCAAAGGAAGAAATTGGGGTTGTGGTATAAGAGCATCTTATCAGAGATTGTATTAAAATTGAAGTTGAGGTGGGACTGAGGATGCGTATTTTTGTCATATGAATTTAGGTCATACCTTTCCTGTCAAGGCAAAGATTGCGGTTTTTAAACACGAGGAACTAGTAAAAGGTACTGAGGTCATTAGGGATCTTGATAAGTTTTCCTTTAAAATTGAATAAAGTTGTCAATCAACTTATTGCATTCTATGCTGATTAGATTGGTTCTCAATTAAAAATACAAATATGTTTTCTGACTTATGCATCAGTATAGCAATTAATTTGTGCAAATGAAAGTCTACAAACTCCACACCCAGATTTAATTGGATTTACCAATGTTACAAAAAAGTACAAGACAGGTGCACATATGAAAAAGTTTACCATTCATTTGTATTAATTTACCTAAGAAAATGTCAACTTTGTCTTCAAAACAATAAAAGTACCCTAATTGCTCTCTTTTGGAGCAAAATAAATAAGAAAAACAGGTAAAACTTCCACAGAACTAACCAAGGGACAATTTCAAAGACGGATCTATGCCAATAGAACCTCATAATCATCATCAAGTATCAAAATACAATGGAAACAAAGGAATAAATTGTGAGACTTATTCTTCAAGGGTAAAAAGGACACAGAATTTCAAAGAAAATATTAAAAAAAAGAAACTAAACAATATCCCGTATTATCCTATCTACATCTTATCGAGCGAAGGTTATATCAGTCGTAGTAGCAGTAGTAGTATTTTCTTTAATAGAAACATACTTCCATTTAATACCAGAAGGTAAAAAGTAAGGTGTATATTTTGTTTTGGCATTGGTCCACACTCGACTTATTCACATCCCTCCACAAGGTTTCCTGACCCACAAACACAGGATCAAATTTAATAAGTGTGGGAATGTTGTCCCTTCACCTTACCTCAGTTCACTTTTTATTTAACTTCTACCTTCCTTCCTTCCTTCCTTTTCACCTTCTTCATCTCTCTTTCTAATAATAACACATGCATCATCCTATATGAAAGCTTAAGAACACAAGTTTTAATAATAATATCCTATTTGGATTATATTATCAACTGGTTAGTGTAGAGACGGTGGAAGTCTTGCTTTGAATTATAATAGGTATTGCATGACGAAGGGGAAAAAAGAGTCAGATTAAATGCACAAGCATAACATGGCATATAGGATGGTGACTTGAAGGATGACAATTAGCTGGAGCACTTTGTATAGCTTATTGAAGGGATGATGATCATCATACTGTAAAAATAGGAATATATATATACGTTTCCTTCCTCATGAGGATTTATATTGTGGGAAATAGTACTTTCCCATACATTCAACCGAGCTTGGTCTTTTAAACTAAAGCCAACCATCCGTCAATCCGAGGGGAACAATCAACAATAGCGTATATACTATTGAAGATATATACCCTTCTTGATCGAGGATTTAGCTGCTGTATATATTATATACACCCTAGTTTTATCGGATCCGATTTGATCTGATTGTGACTTGGACCAACAAAACATGACAAGGTAATAGGGTGATTGTGAAGAGTATGATGAAAACGATGAGGATGATGATGGTAGATTCAATCGAATGAAAAGACCTCAATTATAATCCATATCAAATTAAATTTCTGGTTTTACGTGGGTTTCTCATTCGTTTCTTTCTTTGCCATTTTAATTGTTCTGTATTTGCACAGATCCCACAATAAAACTGTTCACTGTATTTGGGACCTTGCTTCAATGTAAGTGTTATAGATGGGTATATATACTTGTTGTTAATTTGGACTTTAATTAAAATTTCGGCCTTTGTGTTTTAATTGAACATGGTATACTGTAATTAATACAATTGTGGACTGGAAACATTCATAGGTCAGGTATAAATATTGATCTAAAAGGCTATTTTCAGTGCAGTCTTACGTAAGTAGAGAGCATTGAAAATGGAACTGATACATTTCTGTTCCAGAAAACAAGAAAACAATAATTGTATTACATTTCACTGCGCACAATATCATTTTGAAATTCGCAAAGTCGAATTGTATGTCAAATTATAAATCAATAATATTCAATATATAATAGGAACAAGGAAGGGGAAAATTAGCTCGAAGTAGTTTTACGTAATAGTGGTAATTTTCTGAATGTTTGCTTCCCACACGTCCCAATGTCCGGTGCAACTGGTCATGTTTACAGAATAATAAAGACGGTGTCGGTCATCTTCTATCTAAACTGCTGCCCTTTCTTTGATAGCACAACCCCTGTTTTATTCAAGAATGAAAAATTGCCATAAGGAAGGAAGTAAAATACATTTTATTCATTGATGTTTTATTCAAAAGAAGAAAATAAACATTTTTACCCTAAAATACCTTCGTTGTACTCAATCTCAATTCTCAATTTACCTCGACCAATATATTTATATTTTTTTTCGTAAATAAGCATCTCAAAGAAAGTTATAAAAAGAAACTAGTGAAATACACGAGAACGACACAAGGACCCACGTGTGATGACCACTTCCCCCTTTTCTTTTTTGTGGCACAAGAGTTTCCCTTGAACACACCAAAAATCCTTTTCCTATTTCCTTTTATATGGAAAAATCTATTACAATATGTATTATGTTGAATTAAAAGCAAAGGATTTTTTTACTCAAAGTAAACATTTTTTCAATAGTTTTATTTTGTAAGATTTTTGTAACAAAATAATTCGGCCATAAGTGAAGAAGCATGCTGGCGTAGGTACAGCGTACATTTACCTTTTGGCTATCATCAAAGGAAATCGAAAGTGTGTTTTTAGCCCTTTTTTGAGCACTTTCCCCTTTTTCCAAAATCCAGGATTTGTGTTTTTTGTTGCTGCTTTTTTGTATTAAAATGTCAAACAACAATAACAAAGTACGTAACTAAAGCCTTGTCATACTTAATATAATTGACACAATTTAGACCCAATAAATACCTAAGTTATGTAAAAGGGTGTTTTTTTCCTTATCAACCCGTTTTTATTCAATTAAAATCCCTTGAAAAAGGGAAAATATTTTGATTATTTATACTTTTTCTACGACTTTAACCCAAAAGGCTTACATTGAAGAATTTAATCCTTGCACGATCAGAGTGAATGGAAGTCACAATAACAAAAAACAAGTAGTAGGTATAATAATATACATGTTAATTGTTACTGATAAAAAAGACCCAGCGCGTGTCAACGAATGCATTTTAAAGATCTAACCAAATCTTTCCTTTTCCTATCTGTCACAATCATGGCTTATCCAAGGATTAAAAAACTTTCCACAAATCAACGACAACAACTTTGGTAACAATTTTCAGCAAAAAAAAACTTCATTTCCTTATTAAGGTTCACCATCATAAAAAAACGTTGCCAATCATTCCATCTCGTTTCTACCCGATTTTCAAAAACCTCATTTCAAATATAATTATTTTCTACGGAAAAGTTAAAAAAACTCCTGTTGTATTGAGTAGTAAGGTGAAATAGAATCATATCATTAATTAATACACTAGCAACTGCATGGTAATGGTAATATTGAGCAATCCTCGATGCTAATTTCCCTCAAGGGTTTTATCCAAATATTTGTTTTAGATCTTGAAAGTTAGTTGCACCTATTTTTAATAGATAGTGAATTGTTAGTGGGAGTAAAAGCAAGGATGTTGTCTTGTTTACTATGAATGTAATTCAACCCGTGGTGCAACTTTGTACATTTGGGACCAAAGACAACTCACTTACCCAATGCCCGGATTGCGGAATTTTTCCAATCCCATTTTTCTATCTTGAGAGTTTTATTTGAGTTGTACAAAAGTATAATAGAGATATTGCATGCAAAGTCACGTATTTCATCCAAGGTGTATATATAACATAACATGTTAGTGTGGGTTTTTTATAAACTCTAGTCTCATAAGTAATCAACATTTACCTTTAAAACACAAACTCTCTAGTGTTGAGTAGAGCTAGAAAGCATTAGTTCAAGACTTAGTAAATACAAAGTTCCTAAAATGTATAAGTTTTTAAAACCTAAAAAAATATACACCTACGTGCTAGATCTTTGGAAACACTTGAATAATTCTGTATGAAACTTGTTTACAAGTGTCTGTGTAGATTAATGATTATATAGGTCAGTTTATTTAGTAGAAACTACGCTGAAACTTTTCCTATTTTGGTCACATAAGCTTATAAGAGAAATTCATTAAAAAGCATTTACTTATTTGAGCAAATCGTGTACAAACTTAGCACCAATGTGTTGAGGTTTTGAACAATGATATATAGCAATAGGAGGTGACTGACCAACTAATTCTTTCCGGAACTAAAACACTTGTTACTAGTAGATAGTGAGCAAAACGTAGTAAAGATTCTATTTTAAGCTTGGTTGTAAAATAAATAGACAATATATATTTATTAAAGCCTAGTTTTACTTGAATTGAATTTTACTATTTGCTATGGTATTAAATGGTCAATGATCAACAGGGGGTTGGTACTGCTAGATGAAGTAGAATGATTTGCGTAGACAGCATATTCTGAACATGTATGACTTGATCATACGATACATTTGATTTGTCAATAAATGATCTTTCAAATGCCTTAAAGCAGTAAATTAATTATAGAAGGAGTTATTTCGAGTAAAAATAGGTTATAAATTGGCTTATGGAATTTGTGATTTAATTATAAAATTTACATTCAAATAAAAGTCTATTTCTGTACTTTTTTAAATCCTTACTTTAAAGCAAGATTGATTTTTTACTAGGCATAATGGCTTACTTTTTTCCGTTAGATCAATCAAAATTATTACGTGATTGATAATTTTCTAAAGGTTTCTGTATAAATCTTTCGCATACTAAATTGAAAGTCTTGACGAGACACTCCTTTACCTGGCTTTTCCTTCCGGAATAATACAAAACGCAAAAGGTTTCTATAGGAGAAAGTGAATAAAATGAAATCACTTTGGGCAAAGCTGTCACAAAATGATGTAAAAAAGAAAATTCGTATTATAAAGGAAAGCAAGGAAGAGTTTATTAACGAGAGAGTAAAATTGAAATGCCGAGTGCATATTTTACCACACGCCTCATACCTTTAGGTTCACTAAACCTCATAAATGAAATAACTGACAGATTCTTTGAATTCAGAACTGCCTTCATTCTTTGATGTAAGATTTCCAAGAGTTATAAAACTCTCAAGACTTATAGTTAGTTACACATGTATAAGGAAGCTTATATTTATGTATTGTAAAATGAAGAGAATATTGAACAAATGTCTATGGGCTTTTGTAGTTTTGCGTTGAATCGAACAGTATACAGTGTAGTCTTTGATCAATAATTTGTTCTACTAAACTAATAATGTCACATCAGTCACATGCACTGAGTCGTGAGTTCAGTTTTATTACATTATACATTTTAAACATTATTAGTCGTAAGAAATTCTAAATAATATTGCATTACATATAGCCAATTAGAAGAACACGTAGTACAACCCGTTGCCAATTCGTAACAGATATACTGCGTTTTACCTTGTTTCAGGGAAATGTTTTCTGTAAGATGATTTTCTTAAGTGGATTATGAATGTTGTGTAGAATTACCTAAATTGAATCTTATTCTAGAAATTTCAGTCAATTGTCAATGGTAAGTATACAACTCAGGAAAAAAAGACAAAAATCGGTTAAAACAGTTATTCATTCATTTAATTTTCACACACACACACACACAAGGTCTTGTCCTCGTGAAAACAAATATTCCAACAAGTTTAATTCAATATTGACCAAAAACTGTGTAAAATAAATGAAAGAAATATATAAATGGTATATTTGTACATGTCAGCTAATAAAAAACTAAACTGGTCCATCAACTACAAATGTGTGATAAGGTTCATGAATAAATTACAAGTTAAAATATTGACTTAAGGATTGAATGCTGCTGCTAGAGAAAGGTAATGAAATCACTTCTGGTGTACACATAGAAAATGTCAATCTAATCCTTTACTACAAGCAAGAATGATCATATAAAACTTGCATATATTGACAGTAGTATTGCTTTCAAATGATTCTCACAATTATAATTCACACGGTATAAATTGCTCAGTGAATTTGAACAGTCATTCATCTAAAAGTCTCACCAAATAAATAATAATATCATAGTTAGCAAGTTGATGAAACTGAAGCAGTTGTAGAATTTAAATGGATCAAGCAGTAAAAGCTTTTTTGTCACCATAATTTTTTTCAAGGGAATTGTGTGTTCTTAATTTAATTTAACAATTTTTTTGAATTTTATAATTATTCCATAGAAATTAAATATACTACACTTGAATCAAAGTTGAATTATTTCAGTAAGTCCAATCCGTCTCAAAATGCTCCTTCGAACCATGCAAAAATGGTCTCTTGTGTATCACATATATCATCTCATTGTTATTACATCTACATCTGAAACTGCCAAGAACTAGAAAAGCTCAAGCAGAAAGATGAGTTTGTCATTTTCAGTCGGTGTCGTTTCTTTCGTCGGTGTGCTATATGTAAAAATTTACTTTGGTTACTTTTTGAGGTCCAGATTTTTTTGCACATTTTGTTGTTAACTCACTTACTACTACCTTAGTTTTATTTCTTCGTTGATGCAATGGAATATACTCTAATGCTTGTCGTTGTCTTTGTGCTGTCTCTCTCCCACACTTAAAACTCTCTCACGGTCTGCTCTTCTGTTTTTTATCAAAATAGAATTTTTTTGGCTTTTATGTGGAACTTGCCCGTGGTAATCAGTAGGTAATCATATAATCAAAGCGACATGCGGATATCAAAGGTTGCCTACAGCCACACAACTCATAATGCACTATTTTAGTATACGTTTCTATATCATTACGCTTATTTACTCCTACGACTCCTATCAAATTATTCCTTCATCTTTGTCATTTGAATTCATTCTCATGCATTTTATCCGCATTAAATCTGTCACTGTTGACTATGTCAACCGCAAAAGAAATAAATTGTGCTGGAAAAACCTACGTAAATATGTTATTTCTGTTTTCTATGTGATGACTATGAGAACTCTGTTTTATAATTTTTTCCCATTCAAGGATTTTTATAAACATATACCAAAACAATATGGGCTAATTCACCATTGATAAGATTCGAATTTAAAAAAATCCTTTTTCACTTAAACTACAAATTTTAAGAATCAGAAGCGTAGAGAATGTGTGAACAAAGTTTATTCTAATACTAAGATAGTGTAACATGCGGTATTTCTACATAGACTTATCCAAACTAATTAAAAAGTATAAAATATTTCATCCAGAGTTTAACTCCTTGTAAAAAACCTTTTGATGATTAAATACTCAAAATTCCATACAAACTTTACATACTCTATCATCATGTTTTAAAGAGGATAGATTTTAATGGACAAAAACAGTAATAAGAAAAGCAGACATGAGAACAGGGGTAAGTCTTCAGTCTTTCTGACTAGAAGTCATCTCTCACGAATAAAAGATACATAATCAGTAGTAATATTCAAAAGCATGGCATGCCTTCTTTAAGAATTGACACGGACAGACAGACATGAGACCAAGAGCAGGACCATCCATACCACAACCACTAGTCAGACTTCTGAGAAAGTTATGAAATACCTTATATATAATATATAAAAATATCAATCTCTTTCTAGATTCTTTACAAGTATGTCTTAAGTGCATCTCGTCTACTTTTATAGAAAATATCTTGCTTTTGTACAAAAGTGTTACATAGTTGCGTTATTCATCAACTCGTGAGTTCACAAGATGCATCTTTGGAACAGGATCATAATAATATCATATCTTTTATATCCTTAAGAAAAATAAAAATAATATTGAAATGCAATATAATAAAAAATTACAATACGGATGCACATGATACAAACACTGAGTGAGTGACTAGCTAATATTATTATGTGATGAGGACGGATGATGGACGAAGGCATAAGTAATGCTGCATAATAATAATAATAATAGTAATATATAATATCGCATTCATACATATAAATTTAATGACAATAGAGTTAGATGGATATTATGAGATGAGGGATGAAAAAACAAAGTGTATGCACGGAGGCTGCCGGTGGAGTGTTAGGCCTGACGATGGGAAGCTATTAAGAGACCCATGCGAAAAAGTTGGTCTAGTAGGGCCGACATCAGCAGAAAAAATCCAGTTCTCACGATCTCAGCTCTCAACTTTAAGCCCCATGAAGTATTATATTTATTATGAAGAGTACAATAGATAAGGCACTCATTCACTTAATATATGACTATGTAACTACTACTACTACTATGTACTACTTTACTACTACCTTTGCTTTGTAGATTGTAGATATATGTAACTAATATTACAAGTCAACAGGCAGGGGTAGTTTAAAAGTCTTGGATAGTTTGAGTTACCACGATATTTTGTTATGTGTACTCTACCCTTGTATGAGATATATGAATGATTGTGATAAGGGGGTGGTATTTTGCCTTTGCCCACGACTTCCAGTCTAACCAGTGTGGACTACTACCCAAACTACTGCTTACTGTGTGTATACTGCTGCCTACCTTATACTCACCAGCCCTACTACCACTCTCTGTTGATTATGATCTACTGATATTCTGGTCAGGGTATAAGGAATAAGAGCTACGTTCATTACATTTCATGTAAAAGGTAGGAAATGTTTTCACCCTGTCTCTCCCCGTCGGAGGATCTCTAAAACCCGGGGGTGCAACTGGTTTAAGGGTTCGGACTATACATACAGATAGTGAATAGATCAACCCTCATCATCCCTGTGTTATGTTGGTTCCTAGTACCCCGTAGTCGTTTAAGGCTCAATGTTGAACCATGTACTATCCAATACTATCCATACCGTAGTATTCTCTCCACATAGGCACACGGTCCGTCGGTCGACCGGCCGTCACTTGCAATGCAACCGTCAGACACGTGGCCACACGAGGACGGACAACAACCAACTTCCTCTTCGAACTGACCTCTCTTTAGTTACCCAGAGTGGAAACATTATTTTTGGCAAAAATTTAGGAATAAATTTCCTGAAAATATTTTCACGAGCAACAAGTTGAGAAATTAAGAAATTGTATAAGAAAACCCTGGAGAAAGCTAAAGACTTTGACTAAAAAACTAAAAATATAAATACTGAAATAAGCTCTGGATGGAATTTTGGAAGTATAAAATATTGGACATAAAAACTTTGCAATAAAAATAACTTTCCCCAAATTAAAAAACTTTGAGAAGTGAAACTTGAAAATCGGGTCTATAACTAGAAGCAATTACATCAAAAAAATTTAAGAGAAACGAAATATCTTCCACTCCCAAGGAATCTCTGAGTTGAGCCAAATAAAGCGTGTGAAAGAGGTCCAACACACCAAAAATCTAGATTAACGACTGATTCGATTTCCATCATCATAACCATATCAAAAGTTGCACCTTATAAATTAGCAATAACAATAAATGGTTTAAGCAGAATAAACAATGATATTAATGTGTTGATCTGATTAATAGACAACTTGACAAACTGCTCTTTTACGACAAGACTGGTTTGCATATTGTTGTGCTCTTTGCTTGGTCTGAGCGTGGGAAATGAATTTACCCCAATTAAGTCACTCTTCATTCATATAAAGTTAACTACACGTGATTCATAATTTCCATCTGAGGACGAAGGTGTTGTCTACTAAAATTTAACTATTACAACTACAACTGCTACTTACTACAAAGAAGAGATGCAATACAACTTACCACCACCAACATCACAACTAATACTAACTACTAACTTGACTTATTGATTGTAGCTAACAAGTGAGTCTTGTTTGTCTTGTCAGTTTAGTACACTCTTATAACTATTGAAATCTCAAGACGAAGAATCTCATCCTAATTTTTCAACAAAATTATTTATTACTCTCCATTTACTAGAGCAAACTAAGTAATCTCAAGTTGGGACTTGCTTAATGCAATTATTGAAATGATGTTGATGACGTTTTTTTATATCTTGAAGCAAGAAAAAATGTAAATAAAGTAGTAGCTAACTTTGTTTCAACTGATTATTGAATAGCGAGGCAATCATTTCATTAATAAATTTGTCCTCTGATTGTTAACACATTCGTTGAGCGAAGAACCAAAAAGACAACAATTTAGTTCACTTTGTAATTAAATGCTACCGAATAATAATAAAGCAAGGAAGACTTTCACCTCCTACGTGTTAAGAACTTACTAAGTGACAATTTACTCAAGAAGTGATAATTTGTACCCTATACCGATTTTTATATGCAGCATTCTGTGGTTTCGTACTCTGCGATTAAACTGGAATCAGCCTACCCGGCTCATCCGCCTGGAATTGCATTTGACTATAATTACAATTACTATAGTCCTAACCCGAGTAATAATAGTAATTTTGCAACAACACCAGCAGCACCTAGCTCAACATTGAGTTCAGGCACAATGTCGAAAAGAGCTTTAAGTGACAGTGATTGCGAAGACCTTTTTACGGATACGAAAGACAGGTAAGGAGAGACTGATGGATAATTTGACTATTTTAATTTTTTTTTTAAGTTAGAAAAAGTGATTAAGAAACTTAAGCCGAGAGCAAGGAACTTAAGAAGTCAGGCATAAGAAATAAATTATTTTATCTTTATCCAATCTTGAGAAAGCTTTCATTCTGGACTCTGCGATTATTTTAACGCATTTATCTCATGTAGAATTTGTATAGAAAAATTTATTACAAGGCAAAAACCTGCTGCGGCTGCTGTTCTGATTTCAAAGATTATAAGGAAATACAAAGAATTATCTAGTTGAGAAAACCCTTTGATTAAACTTTTGAAATTTCTTTTCCAATTAAATTGTAATTAATCTTGTAAAAGAAAGATAAAGAATGTAGACCGAGAATACGTATGGAAGTCGACAATTTTAATTTATAAGTTGCAAACAATTTCCTTAAATAAGATTTCTCAAGAGTCTACCCTGTTACTTAAACTGGAACAAGGAAAGTTAATTTTTATTTTCATCCATCACTAATTACATAAACCTATTAAGTACTTTCAACTTGTAAGATTAAAACCTTTAGATGTAAAATACCTAGAAATACAATGTGATTGTCCTTTCTGGCAAAAATGTTGCTACTGATAGGATTACTACGAAAGTGCTTTCTCCATTGCATGGATTTGTATTCAGTACAAAGTGTTACTGAACTTCTAACTTTCTTTGAATCTCTTTTGTAAATTGGAATAAAAATATATCTGAGTTCTTTAGGCATCCATTTCCTTTAGCTTCTTTTCAAAGAAAACTTTATTAAAAAGCGAATATGACTGTTCTGTTAAGCTTCCTTAATGGGGTAGGTCGTTAGACCGAAAATATGAATACAAAATTATAACAGATGACCCTTGTTTCTTTGGAAAGTTAGTTAATTCAGATAAACCTTTGCTGCCAAGAGGAATTTAAAGCAAATGGTGATTATCAAGCGGAAAATTCTTTCTGGATTATGTCTAATTTTATTTTTCTAAGTAAAGATTATTTTTCGTTTTGTATCAAAAAGCTTAGTAAATCTTCATCTTAAGTTTTATCAGAACACGCATTCAAACAAATCATGTGATGAGCATTGTGAATTATGATTAAAATATAAGCTTTTTCTCAGAGGCCAATAAGACCCGGAATAGAAACTCTAGATTGCATTATATTATGCACACATGATATTTTTTCTTAGATAAATCAAAGCCACTTTAGTATATACCGGTGTAAAATTACAAGAAAGGAGCCGCAGTAGGTAAAAGGACCCTGTAGAAGGCTATTTTTATTATTCATTTAAAGAATTTACACTTTGCTTACAGGAGCGGCGAAAGATGATGTAGGTAGAAGTAGGAAGAAGGGATAGAATATAATAGTAATAAAAAAGGACAGTGTTGTGTATTAAAAGGACTGTGAAGTCTGTAGAGAAGAGGTGCTAACGAGACACTAATGAAATAATAGGAATGATTTCTTATGAGAATCTTTTTGTCTGTTTGTTTGTGAGCACAGTTGTATAACACCACCGGGTTCTGATGCGGGTGGTGTTAACAATGTCAGCCGTAAAAAACGTCGTGGGATCATCGAAAAGAGACGGAGAGATAGAATCAACAATAGTCTCAGCGAGTTGAGAAGACTCGTCCCAACTGCCTTTGAAAAACAGGGATCAGCCAAGTTGGAAAAAGCTGAGATTCTTCAGATGACGGTCGACCACTTAAAAATGCTCCATTCCAAAGGTAACATATAACTAATTTACTGTGTGACTTATAAATAACTTGAAGTTGTCTTTATATACCCATCCCTTCTTAATGATCTTGACAAACGACAATTTACCTTCAACCTTATGCAGGTATCTGTCATCTAGGGTTTTTTTTAGCTTTTTTATCTATAGATTAAGCTGGAATTCCTAAAAGAGCATGGGAATTTCGTTTATTATTGTTATCTTTGTTGAAAATTTATTTTTCAATTTTAGATTTAGGTTGAGGCTGATGTCATTAGATTTCGACAATTAGTTTTGATTTATACAATTGGCGTCCGAGTATTTGGAAATTATTTTCATCAGTTCAATCTCATGTTCAATAAGGTAAAAACGAGTTCACTCATAAAAATTGCTTTCTTGAAATCATTGAAATTATGGCAATTAATTTACAAAAAACAACCGAATTGCATTTCATACCAAAAATTAATTGTGATCTAAGCTGTAGAGGTCTAATAATAAAGGCGCCTGTATCATAAAATTGGTATGTTAATTATTCAACATAGTAAACCCTTGGCTTATGAATAATGGCAATAACGTAATAAATAATATTCAAATAATCCATAAGATGATGAACAAGAGTAGTAAAAGATAATGACAATGATTAAATCGAACAAAATTACAGGTTTGTAGTTAAAAGGCTGGAAAGGGTTGTTCACAGGAGTAGCTTTACAAGTAGTAGAACAGTAAAGGAAGGCGGAGGTGGTAATAAGGCGAAATACTAATTCTTAAAATTTTAATCTTCATCATCATCAGTATCATCCTCTAATCATTTTCCATCATACATATCATCAAAGCAACTCTATTCAATATCAAGTTCAAGTAAAAAGTGCTCACTATATACCCTTTAAGTCTAATCCTACCACAACAATAACAACATACAGGTTCACCTATGAATATAAATCTAACCCTAATCATTATTATTGCTATTATTGCTGAACAAAGTTGATCATAACCTTTGACCGTGGCCGACTAGGAAATTATTGTCTGGCGCCCAGAACAAGATTTCTTAGGAAATCAGACTTGAAGTTCAGAAGGGCTCACCGAATCTCCTTCTATTACCTACTAAACTTACCTCCTGCCAAGACTCGATCTATTTCTTTTCTTTCATAAAAAAACTTAACTCACTCTTTCTCTCTGTTATGATTTTAAAAAGATGAGTTGTGTGAGATAAGAGTAATTATCAACTAGGGTACTCTCTACTATCTATATAGACTGTATAAACAAAACAAGGCAATTTTTATTGTCTTGTATGTATTTGTACTACTAAAGCAGGTTGTGTTTTTTTTAAATATTTTTTTATACTATTTTATTTTACATTTTTATATTTCATTTCATATTTCATAACCCATTTACTTTCTTCATCTTCACTTCTCTCATGATTTGTTAGTTTATTACCTGTAGGAAGCCGGCTACGTGTGTGTAATATTTTGTACTATACGGAAAAATGATCAAATCTCCTCTTTCTTATTACAGTCAACACTAATTTGAAAATGTAGCCTACTTTTATTTTATTATTATTTAGTTTTATATAGTAATAGCACTTCTCAAATAAATGAAAAAAAACATAATAATGCAATCTAAGATCTCCATGTGTGAGCAAAGCGGCAAGTACTTAGAAAAACTAAGAAAATCACGTTTGATTTTTTATAACTTTTTTAGTTTCCCTAGATTAGATTGGTTTGGATTCATTATGGATTTTTGTTGGTTAAAAAGTTCACTTTATATTATTCTCCTCACATCATCTCTTTACACTTAATACAAGATTTTAAGAAGCAGTGCCAGTTCTAAAGTTATTTAATAGTTTTTAAAGAGATACAAGCATCTTAATGATTTTTAGGTATATTATCATATGCATATTATTATTGTTGTTATACAGGCCAAAGCTTTCTCACAGTTTAAGGGAAAATTTTAAAGTGGTATAAGAAGAATTATTAGGATAAGGATTATTGACTAAGCTTGTAGTAGTTAGCAAAGATGATGTTTTATGTTGTTAGATAAGTAGTAACAAGGATACCATAACGTCTTCTTGTAGTTAAAACTAAAGCTTTTTACAACAAACTGTAAACCTCTGGGGTGGCTTTTGCTTTGCATGATCTTTGAGTATTTTTTAGCCTGCTGGTTTCCCTCGTTAGTCACCAAGTGCATAGTACACACGAAAAATAAAAAGTAATGAAATATGAGTAAAATTAAAAAATAATTTTAAAAGCTAAACTAACGCATTACAGCTACACTACTATTATTGCATTTGCCTTTGACTAAAATGTTATTATTATGGGGAAGCCCATAGTGACTTGACTACTTTTTAGTATGCATACAAGAGGAATTATAATAATACAAGATGACAAACTGATGAGAATTCATCATCATCAATGCCCAATATGTTAACCATTCAACCACTTAAATACTTATTGAATTTGAGTTAAAGGCAGTTACGCAGATTACTTTCCAGTTTACTTTATTGTTATGGATTTTTAGTTGTACTCGTTTGACAAGAATATTACATTCTTAATCCTTGCTTTGCTTCGTGGTTTAGTTACAGGTTGTGTGTTGTATAGTATATACACATTTTAACAATTTTCTTTGAGGTGGTAACAGTCGTAGATGGTGGTTTCTAGGTTGGACCTCATCATTGTCAGTAGTTAGTAAGTAGCAAGTAGTGTTAAATTTCGGTGTATGTGGTTTCATACAAGGTTTACTGTATAAAGAAGAGGTTATAATATAGATATGATGATGATGATGATTATGTTTAGGTTATGTGTATGACTTCTTCAAGCTTAGGCTTTTAAAAAGGAGGGTGGCTTTACAAGATTTCTGTTTTTTACTGAATTGTAACATAACAAGTGCACAATGAGTGCATTATGCATAGTAGTAACTCGATTATTATTGTTAGGTTGACAAAAAACGGCTGTGGGAACCTTTCATCGCTCAAGTATCATCATAATAATGTAAATCCATTACATCTGCTAACTTTATTATTTGTTTAGGTTATTTTATTACAGTTATGTAAGTCATTTGTTTTAAAGTTAGTTTCTACTTTTTAGCTATGGGGGAAATTCTGATCTTTTGTTGGATATTAATTACAAAGAACTTATAGGACTTTTTGTAGTCTTTGATGATAAATAGGAGATTTCTTAGTTTTATTATGTAATTACAAATATTTACTTTTTATTTGTTTTACTATTATAAATTTTTATTTTTAATGTCTTTTATTTAATATTTTAAATGTTTATTTTCCTAAATTTTAATTTTCTTTTATTATTAAGTTTCTTTTAAATTTCTTAAATATAATATCATAATGGCTATATAGATTTACCTTTTCAACATTGAATATTGATTTAGATGGGCTCTTCTCAGAAACATTTCCCATTGTAAAAACTACAGGAAAAACTAGAAAATCAAACATTTCAATCTTTATTTGAGGACTTTTCATGAAATAAAAATTCTAAATTCGTTCCTGGTAGACTATACAAATTCACTGAATCAGGTGTGGCTAAAACTCATTAAAGTACTCTTGAAGAAGGTACAATATAGTGGCACGATTCGGTACATCCCACAAAAAGGGTAGCCAAACAGGGGTCAGTGAGAAAATACCTACAATAAACGAAAGTCAGGTCGGTTCTGTATTAAAATCTGAATGAGAGGTTTACCATCAATACTTTTAACTGCGTGGGATACTTTTTCCATAGGCAAAACTTACAACTATACACAACAAAAAGTAATAAAATTAATGAGATGAAATAAGTAAATTAGAAGAATCCCCTACTACCAAAACTAAAAAAATCCATGTCATGACTTGCCCTGTCCATGTTTTGCTCGGAATTCTGGTTTTAAAGTCTACTGGTTCAAAAATTCGTGTTATTCTTATTATTACTAAACTCTTATTTCTATCACATCTCTCATCCCACTTTTACTTACCAAAGTTTTCTAAACTTTTACATAAACCAACTTTTAATAATCCCAATACATAGTTGTAGTAGTGGGATGGCTCAAGTGTGTAAATATCCCTGAGATGCAGTAAAAATAATGTTAACCACTTTTTCAAGAATTTTTCCAGTTTTTCATCTTTTAAGAATGCATATACAAGGTAGTAATACCATAAACATTACTTACTAATAAATATGTGCAACAAGGTAGATACTTGGATAACTTCAATGTTTAATCTTTTGCTATTAGACTTACATCACATGTTTTTATACATTTATGTCTTACATGAGCAAAATACATTTAATAATAAAAAAGCATGGGTTTCATATTAGAAATTAAAAGCATGGGAAAAGAAAGAAGAAAGAGAGGAGGCGATGAGGAAAGTTCACGTTTAGTCTTCACGCATATTGTATATTATCATTTTTTTATTATAAAAAGAGCATAGAAAATCTAATGTACATAAATTAGTTCCTTCTGTCTGTCTGATGATAGTGGATGCATGTAACTTTGTACTTTTACTTTGTAAAAATTATACTACTAAATATCTTGTGCTATAAAATAATAATATTGAAAGCTTCTTCTGAAGCAAGTTTCACTACTACTAACTACTTACTGTTTGATGATGATCTTAGTAGTAGTAGTTAGTGGTAGACTGTGAGAAAATTTTAACTTTACGATATGACGATATGGTATACGAAATGAAATAATGAAATGATGTACACACATACACACACACATACCTGAGAGTAATCAAGTTAATCTGCTATCTGTTGAATATGATATAGTAATTGTAGGTTGGGCTCAGGCGTCGACTTTAAGATTGTTTTATGTATACGAGTCCCTTGGATTGGTTGGTTGGATGCAGAATTCAAAGAGATAGATAGGCAGGTTAATTTGACCAATTTTATTTTGTCGATCGAGAACCCAAACATCATGATCATGATGGAATAAGTAAGGGTATTTTTTTTATAGTATTATGGGGATGAATCATGAATGCATAGCAAATATCTTAAAGTGTAATATATCAAAATTGACTATTGAGGAAAATAAAATGGTTAGTCAGCTTGTTTCTCTTTCTTAGCAAGTATTGTTTCGAGTTTTGATCATTTTTTAAACAAACCAGTTTCATATCATATTATTCATTTGGAGGACGAAACTTCCATATTCATCTTTTCCAGTAGGGAATTCAGTATCGTTTCTTTAAATTATATTAATTTAATATGTGCAATAAGAACACACCAATCTATATGAGATGATCGTACACTACTACTACTTAGATGTGATGAGGTAGACAGAGAGGAAAAAAAATGAAATTGTTGAGAAGTAAGCTAAAATGTAGAAAGGCTAGAATTTGAGAGTAATTTTCTCCTGAGTATGGGATAATGATGATACTAATGGATAAGGTGTAGACTTGGAATGAAAAGAGTGTGTATATTTTATTTGATGTTTTAGGGAGCAACAGGCAGGTAGGTATTAGTTATTTGGTAGGTAGTGATTTTACAGAGATTCACAAGTTTTTAATCTCTTCAAGATGAATTACTTAGTACGAGTTGATGCCTTGGATGATCATTATGATTACGTACTTTATTAGAAAATCATGTCCTGATCATAAACCGTCAGTCGTAAATTTGAGCAAAAAAATGTGATAAGGGCTCAGGTCATACTTACACGTACACTGGAAATTATAGTTTTTATACAGGAATTAAATAATATACCGGGTATCCGATTTTGATGTAAAAGAATTGCATCGGATCATCACCAGCATTGTGTTTTATTTATGAAGGTTGCGTTTTAATAATGGCTTATATTGTAGGGGATTTATGAGGTCAAGAAGTGATGGGTATTAATTTTAAGGGCCGTAATTATTTAATCCTTTACAATTATTGTAGTAAAAGATTTATAATATTAACTTTTACTAATTTCCAGGTCTAGATGCATTGGCCTACGACCCACACAAATTTGCAATGGATTACCATTCCATTGGGTTCCGTGAGTGTGCGGCTGAGGTTGCGAGATATTTGGTCACAGTAGAAGGGATGGATATCCAAGACCCTTTAAGACTCCGACTTATGTCCCACCTGCAGTGCTTTGCGGCTCAACGGGAGTTGGCCAACAAACAGGCATCAGCATCATCATGGGGTCTTAATCCCCTTACGCCAAATCACTCATATTCCTTACAAACACATCATCTATCGTCTGCCAACTCTGCCAATTCTGGTAAGTATTTTTATTAAATTGTAACTATTTCAACAATCTGTAAAATAGCAATGCTAGCATCATCATCCGTTTCAAAAGAAAGTAACAAAATTAGTTATTAAAGACAATTCCCAAGTAAAGGTATACTTTTTCCCATAACATAATATAACAAATGGATCAATGTCGGAAATCTCTAAAAACCCGTATGAGCTCAGTGTTTCACACTGTTCTTGTTCTCTGTCTGTTTCACGGAGTGCGAGGGTCTTATTTCCATGTCAATCGGTATACAAAAAATCCACAGCAAGGTTCCTTGTTCTTTCCCAACCTTTTCATTCTATTTCCGTTGTACCTAAAAACTATCCCTCGTCATATCTCTATCCTATTAATAAACACGATAAGGATATGGGTTTACATATAATACCTTCCTTCCTATGTACATAATATAAACAACATTTTTATTCATATTTTTTTCAATCATCATAAAATGAGCTATAAATTACTTAACTTATTTATAAAACACACTTTTTTGTTATCCTTGGTCAATGATATCTTGTAGAGAAGTAGAATAAAAACACAAAATAAAACAAAGTCTGCTAGCACTAGGAACACAGCGTTATGTCAAGAAACATGCCGAGAGATGATCTTTGATCTGATGTACTAAATTATACAATTTACGAGCGATACCTTTTAATACATTAAGTACAAAAATAATATCATATCATTCCAGGCTAGAAGACACACAGCACAACCCCCTACTTTGAGGTTAACTCAAGAACGATTGATATAAATTAATTCAGTTAGTTGGATGGAGGTTTTTGTAATGAAATTATCACTTGGTATTAAATAATGTTAGGATGATATTCATTTTATTCCCTACTACTGTGAATTATCATAATTTAATTTACTTATTGGATCTTTGAACAAAGTTAAAAGTAGTTGTCTCAATCTACCCCAAAGTCTATATTTTGAGTTTTGTAATTATAACAAATGATGATTTCTTACTCTAAAGTGATTGTTTCCGTTGTTGTAAAACCCCTTAATCTTTCCATTAGTTACATTATTCTTACGTGTTACAAACAATCCCACATTATTGTTATAATTATTATTATTGAGCCCTAGTCATATTAACCCAAGGTAATTTCACGCTTTTTATTTCGACCTTTTGTTAGTCTAACAGACAGGCAGGGAAAAGAGAAAAAAGAACAGATTGAGCTACACACACTAGTGATAAAGGGACTTGCAACTTATTTCGTTAGGTTTTAAAAGTTTCATGCTTCATTGTATAAATACTATTGACTCTGACTCATTATATATATTGTGACTTTGTAAGAGAGAATCATCCCTCTTGTATATTGTTTACGTATGGGAAAGTGAATAAAAAGTTCGGTTTTTGCTTTAACCGGTTTAAACTTCAATTATTTATCAAGTACTTTCAAAGTACGTATATGCAATACCCTATTGAATTAAAAGGGAGCGAGATGAGTTTCTCAAAGAAAAAACGTATGAAATGATAGCATTGTTATTGGATTTCATCAATGATGCCTTTATAATAAAATGGATAATTGGTAATTTTTAATTATTTGTCTTTGCAGGAGGGCTGCCAGTTGCCCCGCCCTTACAACCATCAGCTCAGCACCCTTCTTCCCTGATGGAAGGATCACCTTCAACAAATCATCAAAATTATCTCAACTCTTCTACATCATCTTCAAATCATACCAGTCCAGCAATGCCTCATGATCCTTTGAGCAATAATTCCAATCAAGGGCTTCCTCATGGGGGTCACATGGGTTCTCATCAAAGGACTTTGTTCCCACCTCCACCACCTAACCATCATAGTCATCACATTCCCAGGGAGTATGCTACATCTCTCTCAGCTCAACACCCTAATGGGAGTCCCATGACCTCAAGTCCATATGGGATGACCAACCATCAAAACTATCCCGTCCAAAGTGGCAAACCCTATCGGCCTTGGGGAGCCGAACTCGCTTATTGAATAGATTTATCTAATTTTAATTAATTTTAGGCTAAACGTTCGATAAAAAACGATTTCAGTATGTCCGTTTATATGATTCTATCAATACCCCTTTTTCTGATGCAGGAAACGAATTCCTTTAACTAAGCAGTACTTAATTGCAGGCATTGTAGAATCGAAAGTAATTCCAGTCATGACTAAAATACATAATATCGTTATTTACTCTATACTCTAACTACTGTATATATATTAAGCTGTCTTAAATGCAACAGTATATATTATATCAACTTTTCATGCAAACTGATAGACTTAAAACGGGAAGGATCACACTAAAGCCTTTGAGATTTATTACTGTGTCTAACTTAAACTAGGTCATGCGGGATGTTGTGAGTCTCTTTTACAAAATACACAATGCAACTTCAAACTCGATACTAAATCTTTTGTCTGATCTTCCGAGTCTGAAGAAAGCACCCGGAAGTGAAAGACGACAGAAGGAAAGCAAAGGTATTTATTTTTAATGCCATATGCGTGTGTATCCTGAACACTTTCAGAATACTAAGACTTCCATCATTCTCTAAGCTATATGTTTAGCCTACAAATTATCCACTTGAACAAAGGTGACATTTTGCTCAACAAGGAAGAGCTTTAATAGGGATTCACCTTATTACAATCGAAATGAACATTTTTAAACACATACTGCTGGAAGCCTAACAATGAGCATTTGTCATCAATACATGGTCACCATGTTGTCACAGGTGTAACACGATATTGATTCACGAAGGCGTTTTAATTACGTGGAATCGTAATAGACTAGAGATTACACCTTGTTTGTGCATTTGTGAAAGCAAACAAAAGTATTTTCCTTTGTGTTTATCTTTCGAATGAGAAACTTGCATTTAGAAATAAATCAAAATGCAAATGATTTGATAGCATGCAATCTTTTTATTATTGTTATTGTTGTTATTCAACATTTGATTATATTTATGAACACAGAAATTGTTAGTACTTAGAAACAAGCGATTTTGTTTGTGTTTGACTAAACAATTAAACTATTGAAGAAAAAGTTTTGATTGAAACTAATATTTGCTTAACTAAAACTAAATTTTACTTCCGCCTCCGTCTCTTTTTCTCAGACAGACGGAAGCATGCTAGTGATTCTTTGTCCTACATTTTCACAGTCTTAAAATTATGAAATGCATTTTGTTCCTTTTCTAATAATAAACACCTGTTAAGTTGAGCTATTTTAAGGTGTGATAGCGCGTGTCGCTGGTAGGTACATTAATAATTGAGAAATAAAAAAGGAATGTTCCCGAGTGAAACAAGGTTTAATATAAAGACGTGATCTAGTCAATTCGAAAATGCAGTAGTGAAAGTACTATATCG
This sequence comes from Isotoma viridis, assembly GCA_034696425.1. Taxonomy (NCBI): domain Eukaryota; kingdom Metazoa; phylum Arthropoda; class Collembola; order Entomobryomorpha; family Isotomidae; genus Isotoma; species Isotoma viridis. The sequence goes on from JAQGAA010000220.1 coordinate 25,326, forward strand.
AAATAACAATTTGTAGCTTGAAGAGATAAATAATAGTTCGATATAGATAAATATTTTGTGTACATTTAAAAAATCTGTATAGTAGCAATAAAATAACCTTATTCGAAAAAAACTGGGATCAATAAGCAATATACTTTATAATAATGCAAGAAAGGAGAATTTTGTAGTAATTGCAATACTTTGCATTCTTTAATAAGAGTTAAACAAGTATTTTGAAGTGATACAAATTATACATTAATTAGTATATGACAGAGTTGATTATACAATAAAATATGATTACTGTAGTTCTCTAGTTAATTAATTTTAATTAAGTATTATATAATATATTATTATATACGATACACATTATTATTACTGAAAAGTTTAAAATGTAAAAGATAATCTCAAAATGGAAATTGTACGGTGTAAGATCTCAGAAATGATTGTATCGTATGAGCTAAACAGAAAAACAAAAAATAAATTCAATTTTCAAAAAATGAAAAAAAATGAAGCTAAAAATTGATTCTATTAATTATCACACTGTCACCCACCAATCATCAAAAATATTTTTTATACAATATCAAGTGCAACCAAAATAATTACCTTGGATTCTGCAACAAATCAAAGTTGAAGGCACAATCATATATATTTGTTCAACATGATCCAAATGTTAGTTTCAAAATCAAAACTCCTTATAAATTATGCAAGGTTTCAAACAGCCTTTAAACAGCACAACCTTCAACAGAAAAAAATATTATAGCCTCGGAGAACAGAGAAGAACTCCAAGTGAGAAACAAATGACTTAAACGTACATTACTTTAATAAGCAAAAAGTTTGGAACGAAATGAGAAGTAATGTTTTTTTTGTAGTTTTTGCTGAATAAAAAAAGTGTTACGATGAAAGCATAATAATTTTGAGATTTAAAATACAAATGGTAGTAGTAGTGTAGTAGTAGCCAAGCCAGTGATAATAGGATGGAATCATTAAATTTCCCATGGTCTTGGTTGAAAGTTTTCATACCAAGAATATACATAAAAAGTATGATAGTCATGATAATAATGATGATAATGGTGAAAATTATATTCATGGACCATCATCATCGTCAGTCATACATGTGGATTTTAAAAACCAAGTCACAGTAGTAAAAGTGTACAGTGTCTGTCTGTCTCCGTTGTTGTGGGATTCGATGAACGCGTGTCAGTCGCGTGGGAACCTTCCTCGACCACCGTTTCCCATGCATGCTTACTACTTGCTATATAGAGCTTACTTTTGCCTTTTATTCCTTCCTTCGTATAAATGTCCTAGTGCACTTTCCCCCTTTCGTCGTATACTCAGATACAGTAAAAGTCTACCTTGTCTTCTTTTTTCCTGTTATACAAATCTCTTTTCTCATCTGATCTATCAAAAAATAAAAATTAATATCACCACGCCTAAATAGCAAGTTGTACTTTGCTTAGAGTATTATTTTTATCTTTGTCATCATTTTGTGGATTTTTTCTATCACACTTAATTCTTTGGTTTTGAATTTAGAATAAATATGAAAGGACTTGTGTGTATTATGTATGTGCGTGTGTCTGTGATGTCTTTGTGAGGGGGAACTAATGATGCATTATAGTTTTAAGAACTAGTAGATCCCAATTTCAATTATGAATAGCCCCCAGTTACGATTTGGTCATATTTATTAATTTGTTTTTGTATATTTGAGTAATTTAAAAAAAATAATAATATTGAGGTCTTGCACGTGTATTTGCTGTCTATTACGTACAAAATCATCATTATAGACGGAAGTCGTATTTTAATAATTTATTTTACGTAAATCGACGAATCTTTTCATATTAAATGTCAGAGTTTTTTACGCTGTGCGCTGTGCTCATATTCTGAAATAAATTGTTCTTTTTAGAATCGATGGTAAATGAATATCCAAGGTATATTTAACAAACTAAATTTATTAATGGTAATGGTTGAAATTTTGGTTTTATAAATA
>JAQGAA010000221.1:0-27281 GCA_034696425.1 Isotoma viridis
AAGGTTGTGATAAGCAATTTAAATTTGCTTCTAGTAATTCCAGAACTGAAGGATAAAAAAGAAACATTGTCTTTCTTTTTCCAATAAAAGAAAAATTGTCTATCGTGGTAAGAAAGAATAAAACCAGTTTTACCAATTCCATAAAAATGTTAACTAGAAGACTGGAATATACTTTAAAAAAATTCAAGTTTGAAAAAAAGATTTCTGAGTAAAATACATATAGAAGAGAATAGTTTTCTCAGACAGCTATATAACTTGTAATTGACAGCCTTAGTGAGTAATAATAAAAATAATATTATAGATATTCTAAAGAAAGTGACAATTGTTTACTTGAACTTTCATTTATATTAAAAGTGCTTGTGTCATTCACATCTCATTAATTTCAATTTTTTAAAGAACAAGATTTCAATTAAGATACCTTTTATTTTTATTTACAGTGAAGGAATGGACGGCTGGATGTGGGATCATTATAACAAATCGGTAAAGACAAAACAAAGCCTTATTATGTAAAGATTAAAATGATAAATGGCAGAAATGAGTATTAAATGAAGGGACCTTTCATTAAAAATAAATGCTACTCATAAATCACATAATATCCAATAACTGTGTCAGCTAGATTTCAATTTTTAAAGTTCAATATAACCTACGCAAACAAACAATTTAAATCTATCTACACTCAACAAAAAAACTGCTTATGTGGCTATTTTAACGTAGCGTTAAAATGTCAATATTCTTTGAAATTAAATTGAAACGCTTCAGCACTTTTAGCGTTGAATGAAATACACATTACTGATTCAAATTATACTAAATATTAGGTTCCAATGTCAACATATCTTGTGGCTTTTGTCGTCTCTGATTTCGAAAGCAGGGCATCTGACTCTTCTTTATCCAAACAACCGTTCCGAGTATGGGCTCGAAAGGATGCTATAGACCAAGCAGAATATGCTAGGGAAATTGGACCAAAGATTTTGTCTCATTACGAAGAATATTTTGATGTGGATTTCCCTCTACCTAAGCAAGACATGATAGCACTTCCTGATTTTGGAGCAGGGTAACTTATGTGTTTTGCATCAAAAGATTGTATCAAAGCTCAATATTTCCATTCATCTTATTATTTATGTTTATAAATTAGATTTAAGATAGTCTTTAATAATGGGATAATCTTTAATTTTGCAGAGCTATGGAAAACTGGGGACTTATTACTTATAGGTAAGGAAGATTGTTTTAAAAGATAATTTAATTAAAAATCTCATCTCAGAGAAATCTATTTGCAATTAATTTAAATGCGATAACCTTACAATAATGAGTTCTTCTTGCTCATGGGATTCAGTTGCTTAAACAAAATCTCGTTGAGCTGACAGAACATCGCAATTCATAATTAAGAAAGTCTTTCCAACATGAGTTTAATTTCTTGACCTTATTTTGTATTTTAGAGAAACTGCTATGTTGTATGACCCTAAAGTTTCATCTGATCAGAATAAAATGCGTGTTGCTACAGGTATGTAATGGTAGATATAAGAAAGTCAATTTTATTTTAAGATTAGGATCGTTATTTTATGAACTTGCTAATTTTTTTACAGTTATCGCTCATGAGCTAGCTCATATGTGGTATGGAAATCTTGTAACAATGTCCTGGTGGTCGGATCTATGGCTTAATGAAGGATTCGCTAGCTATGTCGAGTACATCGGTGTTAATCATGTAAATAAATAAATAATACATATGCCTAATATATGTACTTTTAGTTTTAAATTTTAATTATTGATCAATTACAGGTGCATCCTGAATGGGCTATACTACAGCAGCAGGTACATTTATCAATTTAATTTCTTAAAAAACTTAACTCATATGCTCAATTTAATGATACTATTAATCACTTTATTTTTTTAAATTTTAAAATCGACAGTTTGTAACTGACGAGTTACAGTACGTAATGTCACTTGACTCACTGGACTCCAGCCATCCAGTATATGTGAGTTAATTAGTTATTTGTTATTTTAATAATGTATATTTATTTACCTAATTATATGATAAATATATTTACTAATGTTTCATTTCTGAATTTAGATTCCTGTTGGACATCCAGATGAAATTAGTGAAATATTCGATTCTATTTCGTACGCTAAAGGTACTAAAAATTACAATTTTAAAGCTGAAATGCTAAAATATAATGAAACCGTAAATAGCACAGGCGACTGAATGAGAAAATACGTTATTCACAACCAGTCAATGCTATCTACCCGGATATTGCAACTTACCCCCTGTTTTGTATTTGTTTTATTGCAGGAGCTTCTATTATCCGAATGATGAACCATTTCCTTACTGAACCCACATTTAGAGGTGGATTAACAAATTACTTGAAGAAATGGTTATTAGAAATTTTCAAATTGTTTTAATTTAGATTAAAATTATAAATAAAAATGTATGTAAAATTTTGAATCAAATTCATAGGAAATTCAACAACACAGTTCAAGACGATTTATGGGAGTCTCTTACCGAACAAGCTCATCTTAATAAAACTTTGGGATTTGAAATTTCAGTAAAAGACATTATGGATACATGGACAAAACAGAAAGGTTTGTGTAGTTATTTGTTTGGAATGTATTCAAAGCAAAATCAAATCCTGTCAGATTGATAAAATTGTTCATCACTAATTTTAAAGGTTTCCCTGTGATTCAAGTAAACAGGAATTATGTTGGAAAAGAAGCAACTTTCACCCAGGTATGAGATCAAAACGCTTACAAAATTACAAAATTAAATAACAAATTCTAAAAAATCTTTTAAAATATCACAGACCAAGTTCCAACTGATCAAGAATGAAACAACTGCCAAAGAATATGAAAGCTACAGCTGGTGGGTTCCAATCTCATATGCTTCTAAATCTTACAATGCTGACTTTGAAATGACAAAACCAGCATTTTGGATGAAAAAAGGAGAAAAAACCAAAACTGTCAATGTAGAAGTTAACAAGCAAGATTGGCTCATTATTAATGTTCAAGAAACAGGATTCTATCGTGTGAACTATGATACCAAAAATTGGCAATTTATTATTGATCAATTGAAGTCAAACGCTTCAGAAATTCATATTGTAAATCGAGCTCAACTTTTGGATGATGCTTTGAATTTAGCAAGAGCTTCTTTGCTCCCTTACGACTTAGCTTTTAACATTACACAATACTTGAAGGACGAGGATGCATATTTACCGTAAACAAAAATTATTTAAATACTCTTTTAGCTAATCCTTTTGTTTTCAAGATTTAAAATTATTCATTGATGATTTTAGATGGGAAGCATTTTTAAATGCATTTTCTCACATATCGACCATGTTAAGCAAATCACCATCATACGGCATTTATAAGGTAGATAAAAAGTTTTTTATTTTATCATAATTTAAGTATTTTCTCTTATAAAATTGAAAATTTAAATTTTTCTAAAACTTTATTTCCAGAAATACATGAGAGATCTTCTCAATAAGGAATATCTTCGAGTTGGATATCAGCAAAATAATGAGGACAGTATGCTTGACAGGTTACATAGGATTAATGTTCTCCAATGGGCTTGTGGATCAGATCATAAGGAATGGTAAGGAAATGAAGATAGCATTTTAAACAATTCTTAATTTTCTAAATTTGCTTAAAGGTAAAGATAATTTGTTTAATAAACTTGGATGTGTCTATAGTTTGTCTTCAGCCAAGGGACTCTTTGCTGACTGGATGGCTTCCCCATCTCCTAATACTGAGAATCCGTAAGTGGTATAAAAATATTGATTTTATTTTTAAAAACTTGAAGCGTAATTGGCGTTACATAACGGTTTTAATTTTTCAGAATTCCAACGAACCTTAGAAGACTTACTTATTGCATAGCAATTAAGAAGGGAGGTGAGAAAGAATGGGATTTCTTGTGGCAGAGATACCTCGAAGGAAATGTTGCTTCTGAGAAAAACACTATCTTGCTTGCACTTTCATGTTCAAAGGAAACTTGGATTTTGAACAGGTAATTGGTTGTTACTAAAACTTTATAAAACTTAGTACAGGACTCCAGATTAAATAATTTTTTTTATAAATTATAATTCCTAGGTATTTGTCATGGTCTATTACTCCAAACTCTGGGATCAGAAAGCAAGATACTGGAACTATCATTCGGGGAGTTGCTGCTAATGACGTTGGAAACTATTTGGCATTCAATTTCATCAGGGATAAATGGACAAAGATTAAGACATAGTAAGCTAATTTATAATACGACAATTAATTAGAGCTGAATTACAAAACTTTTAACTGTGAAAAACTTAAATTTTAGTCTTGGAGAAGGTTTGTTCTCTATTGGGTCAATCGTCAAGTCTATAGCCTCTCGTCTCAATACTCCATTCGAACTCATCGAGGTAACTAATTAAAAAGAAATAAAATCAGTTCTGTTTATTCTGAACTGGCTCTCTTTAACTTAACCAACTATCAAAAATTTCAGATGCAAAAATTCAAAGACCGGTACAAAGATGAACTTGGATCAGGTGCAAGAGCAGTTGATCAAGCTATCGAAAGTGTTGAAATAAACATAAAATGGATGGATGACAATTACCCAGTAATCTCATCTTGGCTAGAAAAAGCAACTATTGAAGTCGAAGGAAATTCTACTGGAAATACTGAATTATAAAAAGTTTTGAGTGTCACAATTTTACATTAGCAATTACATACCTAAAGGACTCGAGATATCATTTTTTGAACGATAGGATAATTTGAGGGTATGAAATCGATGTCAAAACAAATTTTAAATGACCGACCGACCGACCTTTTCTACGTACGAGTACAAGAGTACGCTTAAGTCGATTAAAAATATCTTATCTTTCTCTGGCTTAAATTTAAGTGACATGTATTGTAAATTTTAATATATGATAGGGTTTTATGTGCTGTGTGCCATTGCCATACCTCAGTTTTATTTCGGTGAGAGAAGGGATCTTAATTTGTTATAAGGATTTAAAAAAATACTGCTGGGCTCAGTTGTATAGTAGCTGTATAGTTTAAAAAAATAATTGCTGACTTGGAATTCCCATCATTGCCAACTTACTGTACGACTCGTAAAAGCTATATAAAGCATTTAATTACGTACTTGCATATGCATTGTGCAACTTAATTTTGAGGTGTATGTATGTGCTTTAATATTAAGAAATTTTAATTGTTAGTGTAGCCTGGAGATTGATTAACATTTAAAATTCAGTATTAATTTAGAAAAAACTTAAGCATGCTAATTGTGACGGTGCCGTGAATGAAGTAGGATATACATAAATGAATGTTTTAACTATGTAAGAAGTTATTGTGATATAAGTATCACACAATTACATTATTGGTTTTGTTAGAATGTTATGCAATATAAATATGTAACCATTGTGTTAACATTCTGAAAAGTATATGATTTTTCTCCGGTTTTATTTTTAAGTCTCTATGTACCTTCAACAACGAATCTTTTGAAAATAAAGCTTATTAAAGATAAAAGCATTTCTTAATTTATTTCGAACTATATAAGTCTTGGAAGAATTACTTGGCACTTGTGAGATTAAGCTCATAACTGGACTAAGAATAAGAAAAACGAATAGAAATTCGGATAGGTTCTAATTTTCGAAGAGCACAAATTGCATACAGGTGATAGGCTCTGCATTTGCAGTTGTACCCTTTTCGGGATCGGGATGTAAACGTGTGAAATGAGATTTTAATGATGGAAAAGTCGCAAATTGGTATGAGCAAGGGCAATATTGTGTTCGTCACATGCATCGATAACAATTTTGTCATTAGTTGATCCAGCTGGACTTGCAATGTATTCAACTCCACTCTGAAAAAAAACATAGACCATTCGATGAATACTTTGGCTTACAAAATTTATAGTAGAATATTATATCTAGATTATCAAATTATCCTGTACCTGGAAAGCTCGGTCAACATTATCCCTGAATGGGAAGAAGGCATCAGAGCTCAGAGAAACTCCCTTCAATTGTTTAACCCAGTCACTACGTTCTTGGTCGGTGAATAAAGCTGGGGCATTGTCGTAATTAGATGCCCAAGCATCCAATTCCATATCTTTGCCAACAGTGCCCCCAACATAGTTATCAATGCAGTTGGCAATTTCTGCTCGCTTAACACCTTTCTTGAATTGCATGTTGAGTACCCTTGGGTGGTGACGGAGCCACCAGAGATTCGCTTTGTCACCAGCCAATCTAGTGCAGTGAATTCGAGATTGTTGACCTGCACCGATGCCAATAACTTGACCGTTTTTGGCATAGCAGACTGAGTTAGATTGGGTGTACTTGAGGGAAATTGTTGCCACAATCAAGTCTCGAACAGCGTCCTCACTCAGCTATTGAAAATTAGTATTTTTAGATTTTAGATTAATCGAAATAAAAGTACAAAAACATGTAGGACTTTTGTCCAATAATACTTACATTACTACGCTTGGTGACCAAGTTGGTAAAAACTTTCTTATCAATTACAGCATCATTCCGCCTTTGTTCCATTGACATTCCGAAAAGAGTCTTAGTTTCCAAATCTCTTGGCACGTAATTAGGGTCAATCTAAACATTTTTAAGAAAAATCTTTTAGAAATCTTTCAAAATTCATCATTTAAATGAAATCGTACGTTTTTATACCTGAAGGACGCAGTAGCCACCACCCTTCTTCTTCTTCAAAACATCCAACGCTTCTGGTGTGTATCCAGGAGCAATGATTCCATCAGAAACCTCTCTGGAGATGATTTTGGCAGTTTGAACATCACAAACATCACTGAGAGCGACGAAGTCTCCGAACGAAGACATTCTATCAGCTCCTCGTGCCCGAGCATATGCAGTAGCCAAAGGTGACAATACGCCAAGGTCTTCAACCATGCATACCTTTTTCTGTAAATTAAGATTTAAAGCCATTTTAATTCAAGTTTAATTCTTATTTGATGAGGATTTTTTATTGCTTCTCTTTAATTGGGTTGAAAAGCAAACTCAGAATGAGTGTCTTAAAAAAATTATTACCTCATCATCTGAAAGTGGCACACCTACAGCAGCTCCAGCAGGACTGACATGCTTGAAAGAAGTTGCAGCAGGAAGACCTAAACCAGCCTTTAATTCTTTCACAAGTTGCCATCCATTCAAGGCGTCACATAGATTTATAAATCCAGGAGAACCGTTTACAACTAGACAAAAAAATGGACATTAATTTTATCATCAATTCATTATTCTGCTAAAACAAACCCCAGACTACTTAAAACCCTTTTGGCGACATTTTCCCTATGTAAATTTCGAACCTTACTATTCACTATTTTATCAGCTAAAATTCATTAGTCTTCTAATATGTTTAAGTTCAGTACATCTTTTTAAGGGGAAGCAATGGGGAATTTTTCATCATCAGTCGGGGTTTCTAATTCTAGTTTTACAGTAATCGCAATCGTAGTAACAAACCTTTCAAAGGCAATTCAGCCAAAGTAGTGTAAATCTGAGCTGGTTTTTGATGAGGATTCATCCCATATCTGAGGGTAAGCTGAGACCCTCCAGCAGAGTACTGTTTCCGGAAGTAGTCAGAAATAGCACTATCATATTCAGCAGTGTGTGTAAATGCCTTGAGAGCAAGTCTTTGTCTAAAGAAGCAAAATCATATAAACTTTCTCAGTTAATTTATTCCATTAAGCCTTCAAACGCTCGAGTAATATGAGAATGCATTATCATCAGGATATATCTCATTAAATCAATTACAAAAATTATTAAATAAAACACGTGTAGTATATACCTAGTAGCATCTTGAGTATTTTGAGATGTCTCCAATTCTTTCGCAACTTGATCATAATCACTTGGATCGCAGAGAACAGTAACTCGAGCATGATTTTTAGCTGCAGCCCTCAATAATGTTACACCACCTTAAAAGTTTAAAAAATAATGAAACTCTTGATTCTTTGCATTGCGTAATACATCATGTATGTAATAAGATAATCTATAGTGCAAAAATCATTTATGTCTTTCATAAGTCGGCTTATTTTACTAACAAGTTCAATAGGTTAAAAACAAGATTAATTAAATGAGAATCTTTAAACTAAAGAGCACTACTAAAGAGTATATGAAATGTAAATTCATACCGATATCAATATTCTCAACAGCCTCTGGAATGGTCACGCCTTCCTTTGAAACAGTGTTGACGAATGGATATAAGTTGCATACAACCACTTTCACAAGCTTAAAGCCCTGCTTGGTCATATCAGCCTCATCACTAGGAGTCAATCGGGCTAAGATACCTTTATACACGATGCATTATAATTATCCAATTATGAAATTTTATTGTCTTTAATTTTTTCATACTGAAATCATAATCATAATATCATAATGAAAATGCAACATATAATTAAAATTCTTATGTAAGAACTAACCGGCATGAACTGCTGGATGAAGAGTCTTAACCCTTCCTCCGAGCATTTCAGGAGCCCCAGTAATGTCCGAAACATCCTTAACAGCTAACCCAGCATCCCTAATGGCCTTTGCCGTTCCTCCAGAAGCTACCAATTCCAATCCAACTTTCTGGAGTCTCTTGGCAAGCTCAAGCAATCCAGTTTTATCAGACACACTCAACAAAGCTAATTCATATGAAACGAAAACATTTTAAATAAAATTGATTACCATAAATTAAACTAAATTATTCTTGCTACAATATTTTTAAATAATTCCAATATAATAATATGTACATACAACTTTTAAAACCTTACCGTAAGAAGTCATGATTTGAAGCTTCAATATAAGATTCTTCAGCAAGAATGAAATGTGTCCTAGAAAGCAAGACGACCAAAAGGCAACTAAATCCTATCAAATATCTTGAAACATATCTTTACTTTGTGAGGCTTGGTAAACAACCATCATGCCATAAAACTGGCTGGATGGTACATTTTCCATCTACCTAAACGAGATTCATTAAATGCAAGTGTGTGTTTTCGGCTATAAGTAATAATATTTAAATATGTATGTATTCATGCATGCTGGAAAGCTGGAATTGCTGCTGGATATCGGATCATTCATGCCTTCTTGCTAAACTACCACCAGTTTATATTAAACTTTTACACGCATTCCCTGCAGTGGTTGGCCTTCACCTTCCTTCAACTTTTTAATCTAATCTACTCTGTCGAACTCAACTGCTGGAATATTTAACAAAACAACACACACTCACATTCACTCCTTGATCTGTGGTTACTATTACAACATACTGCAGCTCAAGATAAATATTACACGAGGAAAAAGCAATCCTCCTAGCTCTTCCCTTCTTCGGTCGAAATTTTATTCTTTACTTTAGTCACGTCACAAAATAAAATGTCATCTCATGACTTGACTCGTTCTGTTGTTACATAATAATTTAATCTCTACGAAAACCCAGTAGATGTGATTAAGAAATGCAGATATCGATGTACACAAGTAATGTGGTATCATTTATATGGAAGATTTGACAATTTATGGTCGCTTTATTTTAATTAATTTAGAGCAGATGATATTTTTAGGCAATCATAAATTAAAAACAAAATTATAACAAGGAAAAGATATAGCTGGAAAATGTTGGTACAGTTTTGAAATTGGTTTTATAAATATATTAATAGTTCATTTTATATTTGAAAGAATTATTTTACATGGAGAAAAATTCTGTGGCGAGTTTTATTAAAGAGAGAAAGATAAGAGTTATCAAGAATCTAATTTTAACATTGAATCATCAGTGATCAATGATTAATAAATAAGTGCTGTCGAAGTAGCGTATTTCAAAAAGGCTTGACTTAACAACACAAATTATTCCATACTTCTTACTAATTCAAGAATTTCAGGCTTAAGATAAGATATCTCTTTAGTAGCAAGTTCAGCCGGTGCGCTATGGACTTTAAAATTTAAAACAGAGGATGGTGGAAGTTTCATATTTGATAAAGTTGAATCCAAATTTTCGGATAAATTTTCTCCTCCTGATTTGATTAGGTCGAAGGATAAGGTATCTAACACGAGGTTTTCTTGCACAAAATTATAGAGGTCTGAGACCTTCTCGTGTGCCTTGAAAGTGCCCTGAAAAAGCAAAAGTTTACTTTAAATAAACTTGTTTTTTTTGTTAGGTTAATCTCTTGGATTAATTTATTAATACAAAATATGCTTACTTGTAATGTTAGTCCATCAGGAAAGCGAACTCTCATTAGTCCATAACGATAAAAACGTTGTTCGCGAATTTCATCCCGCTCTCTCATTTCTTTAGTCCTTAAAGTTCGCTCTCGTTCTGCCAATTCAGATTTTAACTTTTGTTCTCTTTTAATTTCTTCGACTGATAGCGTATAAAATTCATCAGGTAATTCCCTTCTTTTTGTAACTTGGGCTGGCATTAAAACTTGCAAATTTCGATCTAATTCAGGCTTGAGTGCAGTCGTCTGCTGTAAAGTATCTCTAAGTTGCTATATAGTTTATATAATGAATGAAAAAAGAACCCTTAGTCAATTTCAATTCGATTCATGAAAACCATATAATAAATAGATAAGTGGTTATCAAAAAGTCTAAACCTTACAACAAGATTTATATCAGTCGTTGGAGAATATGTCCAATACTCCTCGGATTCCACCATAGTTTTTACGAACCCTGCAGCTTTCAAAAACATTTCAGCTCCTACGACAGGTGCAACTCTTTCTTGAAAAACGGCATTCGCACAACGTATTCTTTGGAATTTAACATCATCTGGCTTTGTTATAATGTTATTCAGGTATCTACAGAGGGTCTCCACACAGGCTGTTACCTATAAACATACAAGTTTAAATTACTTAATTTTTTATCTCATTGTGAGGTTAAGCAACATTGTACACAATCTATATAACAAATACCGTTTCTTTAGGCTTGTTACAAGAATGGATCAATAAAATTGAGGTTGTAGCGATTTCCTCTTCTGGTTCATTAAGAAGATAACTTTTAATGTTTTCTTCTATCTCCCTTTTAGAAAGAACTTCGGGGCCTAAAATTACAGCAATTTACAACAGAGTTAATGACTTTCGTACAAAAATATTATCTAATACAAAACGATCTTTCATTTCGAATTAGCTTTTACCGATAAAAGGACAAGTAAAATACACTCCTTGGACAGCATAATCAGCCGGATCAACGGATCTCGGGGTTTCATCTTCTCTTATTAGGTCCGAGCCTACATTATGTCCAACCCCTGCAATTCTAGACTCTTCTTCTTTTGTTTTCCTTTCGGCCTCTAACTCTTTTCGGGCTTGTTCTAAAGGTACACATACAATCAAATTACACTACTTGTATAATTTATCTACGATTCATTAAACATAATTCATTAGTTGAAAAACCTACCTTTAATAAGATTGATTTGCCTCGAAGCACGTAATTTTTCAGTATCAGCCTCAGGTTTCTTGTTCTTTTCTAACCTGGCTAAAGCAGCAGCTGCAGCAGCTCGTTTTTCTTCCGACTGTGTTGAAGAAGATCCATGAGAAGAGTGATGATGATGTCCAGAAGACTTTACTGACCCACCCTGCTGTTGCTTAACTGCTTGAGCAGAGGGTCCCTGTCCATCTGATAACTTTTGACCAGCTCCAGCAGACTTAAAAACCTTGTCGGTCTTCTTCTTAGCGATGAATTTCTTTAAAGCATCCATAATGTATAAACTTTGCGATTAAAAACCTCCTCAACCCCCGTTCCCTATGACCTTCAACCTTTGACTTATTTTTTTAACTACACAAACCCAACACTACTACTACAACCTTGGTGAGTGTTCTTTAGGGAGTTTAAGTTCAGAAATGGAATTCTTTAATTCCTCAATTAATCTAGATGATGACGAAGGCTGCATAAACTTTTCGACAATTCTACCCCCATAAATCCTCCAGGAGAGCCAGATAAGAAATAAATTGGAAAATACCATCAATATCAATATTTGAAATACTTTCCACTGAAACTCATCAAATATGCTGAAAATGTCCAAAAAGTCGAAATTGAAATTCGAAATTGATTCGAGTAAAGGAATAGCAGTAGGGACACTGGGAAGGTATGATGAGTAATTAAAGAGAGACAAAGGTTGGTAAACAACTCTGTCAAGTGCTTCTATTATCTCCCAATAATAGATTGTACTATTTAACAAAAATGATGACACAGCAGATACCATTGATGTAATTATTCATATAGGAAATAATAGATTTAAATAAAAATCAAATAAAGATTAACTAAAATTACTTGTTGATACTGTTGTTAGTTTTAAAACAGTTGCAACTGGCAACTTGAACTGAAATTATTTGGAAAGTTATTACTAGAGAAAAGAGATTTTATGGAAGAAATACGTCTTTTTAGGTTTCTTCGTTGGAGTTGACTGACTCTGAATAATATTGTTAAAAATTTGTATTGAGTTTACCGCTGGGAAGTTCTTCAATGCTAATAACTTCAAAGACTTCACGCATTGCATAAAAATATGCAAAAACCGATATTTTGACAAATTCGCAAATCAATCAAGTAAGAAAGTTTAGATTTAAAGTTTGCAATATTTTTTTAAAAAGCTTAAAATGCATTTACATAGCTATAAATGTTCATGCAACCAAAGACAACACATAACACAGAAAGTTCTACTATAGTATGGGCAGCATAAAGAACGGTCGGAAATTCCTTTTTCTAAAAAAAGACCCTTGACCTTGACTAACAAATAGTTACTAAAAGTAGTAAATCATAAAAAGAATATACTAATTTAATTACTAATTAATTAGACAAGCCTAACATTTTGAGATTAAAGGACGACGACCTTGAATAAAAAACTATTACCCGCATGCGCTGGGCAAATGAGGGAATCCCCATCAAGGGGTATTCCCTCACTGACTCACCGTCACGTCAAGAGTTAAGGCTAACAACCTTTAAAATTTGAAGTGACGTCTATGAAGTGAAAGCTAACAATCTCTAAATAAATATTGTTCGCGCATGCGTTGTACCGATTAGGGAATCCCCATCAAGGGTATTTCCCAACCTTGACTTTTGCTTTGTAACAATTACAACATGACGTCATCCGTCACTTAATCAATCAGTCACGATTAATTGCTTGATGCAATTGTTACGTTACACTTGTAGTTTGCTTAAATTAATTAATTAATCTGCTTAATTTACCCCAAATATAAATTCAAGAAAATAAATTATGCTTCGTAGCCTAATCGAAAATTACATTTTTTCAGAAGTTTTTGAAACTCAGATGCGTTTCTTTCCTTATAAATACACATCGCATAGCCCGGACTCTGTAGCATGACTTGCATGACATAATTATTCTTATTTTCTTCCCATAATTAAAAATTACCGTAGATAAATTGATTAATTTAACTTACACTATAAAGGTCTAGTTTATTCTTGCTCTTTTTCGGATCCATGAGAGGGACAGCCTTTCAGCCTTTCCTTTCAGCCCTTATTTAAACTCGACAGATATAACCAACAAACAAAACGGCTAGGCTGATGTTTTGCCGTTCTTAAGACGTCTTAAATATCTATAAATAATTACAACTAAAATAAACTACCACTACTGGCGTAAGATAAAAGTCTAATAAGTATACATAAAAAGCCAAAAGAATGATCCATTACTGCAATAGGGCCACATATTTAATTACTATGACGATGGCCGTACGGTACGTCAGGCCAGCCCTTGACACATATGAGGTGGTTACGAAGCCAAAGAAGTTTTGAAACAACTGGAACAACACCTCGCAGACATAGACAGGAGGTGGTGGTAGCCAATTTGAAGAACCATCATTCATCATACAAAGAAGTAGTAGCAAAGTAAATTATATATGAATTTTAACTATAATAGCATGGCAATTTTGAAATTAAACCCTATTTGTCGAAAGAATTAGAAAAATAATTTGAAAGTTATTGTAGGTGAAGGTGAAAGCGTCAAAGGGATTTCGATCAGTTGCATTGAGCATCAGTGAATCATAATTTATCCTTACTAAAAGTTTTCCATAATCCAAATGTTTCATCAATAAATATTATCTTTTCGAATTTTTCCTTGAAAATGCGCATATCTAAAGAACATAAAAGCATCCAGTGACCAGTCGGTACGACCACCACCATTATATGGCATTTCATTACTTGATCAACCATTTAACTGACATTGATCACTCTGATCTGACATGTGGCTACATTAATGTCCAAAATCTACAATAGTTTAGAGGTAATTAAGAAAGAATGTTTTATGAGGAATAAAATACAACTGCAACTACGACTCATCTCACATCACATCTCGATCTCGCATCATCATCTCATTTTTCACTCGTCCCATCCGTCCTAAGAAGGGAAATTCATACTCTTAGAAGAACCTCAACTAAAAATGCCCAGTTTATATATAAAACACTTAAAAGATTTTATCCTGCAAGCTTTCACTCTTTAAAATTGAACAAAAAAATGCAAAAATACTACAAATGCTTAAAACAATTTAATAATTTATAAAAGCTTAAAGCATACTTCAAATCATTTTAAAGAAAATAAGTTGTTTAATTACAAGTCACCCAAACTCTCAATTCAATAGATTATTGATTCTCAAAAATTTAACCTAGGTATAATCCGCTGACCTTTGACCTAATTAACGGGGTCGTTGTGGGTCACTTTTGTGTCCCCTTCGACAAGGCTACATAAGTGCGTTCGAGACACTCGCAACCAATTGGCTGAGGGTGTGTCACCTAGGTGTAACGCCTAATTTTTGATATCGCCTGTACTGCTATCCTGCTTGGATAGTAGATGGGCGGCCTAAGAGATCCAAAGGAAATGCATGACTCATTTTACTTATTTCTAAAATGACTATGGCTTTAACTGTGACAAATGCATTGATTAACTTCTAATAGAAAAAATGTCCAACCTGCCTTCTTAATTAAGATGGTCATCATGGTCAAAAAAGTCTTTCAACATTTCCTCATTTGTTAATCTTGGCCGGATATGACTTCATTGAATTGATTTTATTGTAATAAACTGTAATTATTTTATCGAAACCTTTCATATATTTAATCTCATACTAATTTCCTTATCGAACAAAATTTTATTCAAATTTAGTGTATCCTGCTTCATTATCATAAATGATTACTTACTTCAACCATCAGCTAGAATGTTACTAAACTGAGTTGCATTTTATTCACTACAAATATCTTAATTCATTTCTTTTCATCCATACTTTTGGTAATCAAAACGTGAAATCGGATGACTAATTTTAATGACTAATGAAAATGATTTATCATATCATTACTGACTATAGAATAGCCCAACGACCTAGGGCACATAGATAATAATAATTTGCTGGTATTTAGTATTTATTGAAATAAAGATATAAAATACTTATAAATTTTTGTTACTTTTTATTATAAGCATTTTATTCGTTTCATCGCATAATACTTGACCCAAATGATTTATGACTAATTAAAAAATCATAACTATTTGGTAAATACGTTTCTTTTTAAACTACTGATTTTTACTTTAAATTTTTTCTAAAAAGAATTGAAATTTTTCTTAATTTTAACCAAAACCTAAAAAGGAGTGTGAAAAATGAAATGTAAAAGTGGTTCAGGTTGCCCAAAAAAGTAAAGTAGATTTTTGATGGTCTCAGGGCGCCCCTGAGTCTGGCTTCCTTTGAACAAGTGGCTTAATTTGAATACTCTCTTCTAAAGTGTCTTAATAAATTATTTTTCCAGGAATATAAATAAAAGTTCGTCGCATGTAAAGAAAACTAATTATTATTTGTGATTTGAATATTTTATATGTGAATTATGTGACTAGAGAATAGAAATAGAGATTTACTCCCCTTTAATTATCATTATGTATTTTGTAAAAATTAAATTACATTTATGCTGATTACCAGAAGAACACAGATGACACAGAATCACCACTCCACACTCACCACTGATTTTTTGTATTCAGTAATAATTTGTAATTAATCAGTCTGATCTTCATCATCCTTATAAAATCAGTGGCAGTGAAACAACAACTCTAAATTGTTGGTTTACACTTTTACAAAAATTTGAATACATTAGAAAAATAAATGATGATCAAAACGCAATTTTAATATTGAATCTCAATATATATTTTGTATTTACGATTTACCTAATCTCTGTGTAATCAAGAATTATTTTCAATTTTGTAAGATTTTTTATAAGAACATTTATTAATCATTTAGAAAATAATTTAGAAAAGTCAACACGTTTTTGTATTTTAATTCACTTCCGATTCATAACATGCCAAATTATTGCCAATCTCAATTTGTTACTTATTGCGTCTTTATATTTAATTTTCAGATAAAGGAGCAGGAGGAGTCAATTTGTCAATCAAATCTTGAAAGAATTTCTCATCACATAATATAATGGAGTTCAAGCTACTTGCTTTTGGGTGTATCTTAACCTCTTTGTCATTTGTATTAGTACTTATCCATGAAACAAATGGAGCAGCGTCAAGGGACAGTAAGTTTGTTTAGAGTTGAATTAATAAGACTTTTGGGTTTGTTTAAAATTTAAGAAAATGGGATTAAAATGTGCTTATGTTTTTACTTTATTTTATAATAGAACATGGACCTAATTTCAAAGATCAATTAGAGAATGTTGGGAAAAGGAGAAAGGTTGTCCTGTATGAAAACGATGAGAAACCGGAAGACGAAAACTTGCCGGCTGAACAAGGCGGAAGTTTATTTCACGACTCTGGTATGGCTGCAGGAAATGGAGTTCAAGGGACAGAAGAAAAGAAGGGACTGACGTGTTATGCTTGTGAAGGGCTTACATGTGATCATGTTTACACTTGTCATGATGCTGTGATGGTAAGTTATTTCAATATTTCATTAAATTTCAATTTATTTATACACTTTGGATTTATGCAAATAAAACAAATTTTTTTAAATAGTGCTGGAAAATAAGACATCGGGACAGCATGGGAACTGAAAGCCTTACAAAGGGATGTATAGCGACAGAAGATAGAATTGTTTTTACTTGTGGTTCGACTGGTCACAAAAAGTCTTCGAAACAGGCTAAAAATGAAAGTAATCCTGACTATGCATATGCAGCGGGTTATGCTGTCGATTGTTGTAATGATAGGGATCTTTGCAATGACGGGGATTTTCCTGAACTCCCTCCTCTTCATGTTGGTATGTAGGGAATAGCTTAAGTACAATTTTTAGGATTTTTTTGTTGGATTGGAACTCATTTTGAATTTATATTTTAGAACATACAGATGAAACGGAGGAAGCTGGCATGAGTGAAACCTCAATTTTAATCGCTTTTGGATGTGCAGTGGTGTTTTTTATAATGGTCATCCTAATTACAATCAGAGTCATTCGTACAACACATAAGAAAAGAATGGATGAATTAATGAAAGCTCACCGAGAAAATTTTTACCCTTTGAATGAAGAAGAGTTACAGGCTAAATCGGCAGGTGATAGTACCCTTAAGGAATATTTAGATGGTTCAATGACATCTGGAAGTGGTTCTGGCCTTCCTTTGTTAATTCAAAGGACTCTTGCCAAGAATATTCAACTTGTGGAATGCATTGGTAAAGGAAGGTTTGGAGAGGTGTGGAGAGCTGTTTGGAATTGTGAAAATGTTGCGGTGAAAATTTTTGCTACAAGAGATGAAGCTTCTTGGATACGAGAAACTGAAATATACAGCACGGTTATGCTTCGACACAACAATATCTTGGGATTTTACGGATCAGACATGACTTCAAGGAATTCAGTGACACAACTCTGGCTGGTTACTCATTATCATCGAAATGGTTCATTGTATGATTTCTTGAACAAAAAGCCGATCCAGCATGCTCAGCTCTTTAAATTGGCGTATTCTCTTGCAAATGGTCTAGCATTTTTACATAGTGAAATGGTTGGAACTGAGGTATGGCCACCTTTTTAAGACTAATTCCGTTACTACTGAAAATAAAAGATGTAAAATACTTAAAATTGCATTAATTGTTTACATAGAGTCGACCTGGAATAGCACATAGAGACTTGAAATCTAAAAACATTCTGGTTAACTCGTCAGAGTTGTGTGTGATTGCTGATTTTGGAATGGCCGTAACTCACAAACGAGACACTGGCGAACTTAATGTGTATCCTAATCCCAAAGTTGGTACGAAACGTTACATGGCACCAGAGATTTTAGATGAAAGGTAATCACATATTATTATTTTGTTTATATGAATGGCTTTTCTTTGAAAAATTAAAGAATTTATTTTATGATAAATACTATTATAATTCTGGTTTACGTTTAGTATGAACACGAGCTCCTTTGACGCTTTCAAGCGAGTGGATATGTACGCTTTTGCATTGGTTCTGTGGGAGATGTGTCGTCGAACTGAAGCTCAGGGTATTGCGGAAGAGTACCAATCACCTTTTAATGAAGTTGTTCCTGCGGATCCATCCTTTGAAGAAATGAGAAAAGTTGTATGTGTTGATGGTTATAGACCTGAGATTCCGAATCGTTGGGCCTCTGATCCAGTAAGTTATTATAACGAATCATCAGTTCTTAATCAAAACACATGATATATAAAACATGTAAAAATTAAAAACGTAATTTAATTCCAGGTTTTGGCTCATTTCACAAGATTGATAAAAGAATGCTGGCATGCAAATCCTTCCGTCCGTCATTCAGCTCTGCGAGTTAAGAAAACGGTTGCTATTCTTGCACAAGAAAATTGCAAAGGCATGCTGGACGCAGTTATAATTTAATAAGTGTAGGAATACCTTGTTAATTCATATTTATTGCGTTATATTGATTCTCGTGGAGTGGCATTTGACTGAAATTCAGGATAGAATATTCATGCATTATGGATTTGTACAGCATTTATTTCAACAAATAGCAATCTCATTTTTTCAATCCGCCTCTAAACAGGTTTGCAAATGTTAACATTATTAACGTAAGTGACCACATATTATGCTTATTTTAAGATACTGTTGCATCTTGATTGTTGAAATATACAATTTTGGATGTGTTATTTAGTACAAGTTTAACTATTTATTGTTGTAGATTATTTAGATTATTATTATTGAGCTGACTCTTTCTTGGGGTGTACATATTCTGCAATTTATTCGAACTTATTAATGTTACATTTTTTGACGGTATTTAATATATTTCTTAGTAGAGGTTAAGTTTTTTATGTTAGTTTTAAGTCTAGTTAGTCTAAAACAAGAAATAATTTGGATATTGAGAAATTACAATATAGTAACTACCATAATGCATGGTTTGAAAACATTTAGGGCATGTGCAAAAATGTTTAAAATAAGGTTATTCAAAGTCGTAGTTTGTAGTTTCACTGTGAATGCTCTCTAGATAATTATTATTAAAGTGATGTGATGAGTGACTATGACGGTGTAAGGCGTATGAATATACACAACAAGGAATCCAGATACTTATCTACTTATCAAGCTGCCATATATGCTAGAGTATAAAGAAAACAAGCTGCTTCCACCACGACATAAATGTTTTGAAATTATTTACGAGAGATTAACTTTACTACAACTTATATGTAAAATAACAGTTCTTTCAAAAAACTATTCGAAAAAGGAAAGCAAACTATACCGATTCTATACAAGGTCTTTTCGTTAAGCTAAATAATTTTACTCGCCGCACCGCAACAGAAGCACATAGTGCTACAATCAAAATGTTACTCGACATATTTTTTTATTGATAATGATTATAATGTATCCGCAACAGGTAAAACGGCCTTGTGCTACTTAATGCTACTTAAGATTTAAACTGCTATTATGACTATGACTGATATAATTTGCAAAGAAAATAGAAATGTCATTAATCTATTATGTGAAGATGTATTTTGTTTGTAAGTTTTTTTTTTCAAGATATAACTATAAGAATTCCAAAATGCAGCTAGGTTATTTGTTAAAGTTTTGAAAAATTAAACGAAAGAATCTGGTTTTGTAACATTTCCGTATTTTATATCCGCTTAGAAGCTTACTTTTTCTTTGCAAAACATTTCTTTAATTTTATGACAATGGCATCAAGAAAATTTAGGACTTTAATAATACTTGACGGTTGAGGTTTAGATGGTTCACTTGCACTTTTAATCTCCTTGATATGCTTTTTCCAGTCATAAAAACGATTTGAGGTTTTTCAGTTATTTCTCCATTACTTGTGACTTGTAGTATTTAAATCGTAGTTTTTGACAATTTATCTTTCATTTACTTTAAAAATTTTAAGTTGGAGGTCCATGTCCAGAGTTTGATGTAAAACTTGACCGTGGAGAAGAACAAGGAAGTAATATGGGAACTGAACTATACACCGAATATCTCAATTAGTAACATTTGTAGTTGTAAAATTAGTATTTTTGGACGAATTATTAGAAATTTGTGTTATTAATGATATGCTCAAAAAACATTGTATTGAAACCGTAACCTAAATTAAGGAGATGTAACGTGAATTGGAATAAAGTATGCGAGTGTATATTTACCGGTTTTGTAATACTTTTCCTCAAAGGGCATCTAAACCGCAGAGTACTTTAAAAATTCATAAAAGCTACAATAAGTCAAAATGAAAAATGCCTTTGCATTCTTTGTTTTCCAAGCCAAGCCAAAAACAGGTGCATTGTATTACTGATAATGAAAAACTCATGCAACCTGCTTTGATGAATGACAACATTGTGTATCATAATCAAGACCACTACTGGTCCTCTCCTTCACCACCCTTACTCATACCATCCCTATTTAATAATCACTCTGTCAGTTAGAGCAGGTGAGAGAGGCGTTTTATTCTACACATAGTGGACTAGGTGGACAATAGGGAAACAAGATTTAGCTGTTACATTCATTATATAGATGGACTATGAACAATTCTGTCTTCAGGTAAAATGGAACATTACAAAAAATATACAACCTACATGATACCAAAATGTATGGAAGAAAGTATGCATTTTTCTGTAATAAATCTAACTAACCCTTACCGACCAGACCGACCACATTCATATAAAATAGTTAGTTATAGCCCAAGTGCTGAAAAATGAGTTTTTCGTATATACACCTTTACAAAATAAAATTATTTCTATCCTACCATTCTAAAACCCACAACCCCATCCACCTGAACACCTGACTTTTAACGAACTGACTTTTCATTCTGAATCATTTTTGTTAATTCTGGTATGATATGATGTGATACATACATCCTACTTATGTTGAATTTAACTTGAATGTTACAAGTAAATCCTTAAAAAACCTTTGGAACGACAACAACAGGAAAGGTTATTTCATTATATACGGCAAATAGGTATGTATAGGTAGGTAGATATGGATTATTATTTTAAGTTGGACTTGTATCATGTTATAATCACTGTATATTATAGTGTTTTAGTTGGTTAAAACTTGAAATAATATCATGGTTATGGTTGATGGCTACATTATGGTATGGTAATAATCGCAATAAGATTGAATTAGTTTGGACTTGGACATGTTGCATTATTAGATTTCATTTATTCCATATTTTATATTATTATTAGTATTAACTTGATAGAGTAGAAAAAGAGAAGTATAAGTTTAAAAATTTATTACTACATGCCTAAAGTCAGAGTCACTCATATTCACAAAAGAGTGATTACTAAGCTACCTCAATAAATATCGTAATAAATTGTTAAACATGATACATGATAGAGTAATAGGATACAAGCCTTAATGGAAACCTTGTCTGAGATTACAATAAATTGTATGTTATTTTACCAAGTTAAAGTTAGTTAGGAAAAAGTGGGAGGTTTCACTTAAACCAAGTATTAAATCAAAACTAAGAGAAATAATTTTTTAATCCTAATATGGAATTTTGTGTTTGAAAGAATTTAATACAAAATTGATAATTATTACAGTTTTAACATCCAAGAAGTAGTAGTAGTAAGTTTGTACCAGAACAGATTATTATAGTGTAATATAGTAAGTAAGGCTGACCGAGTCTGATCGGAATTTTTGGGTACAAGTGTTGTATTTGTATTAATACATGAGTTATAAGTTGATTTTCTCGGGAAAAGATCGGCACCCGGGAAGTAAAGGAAAAAATCAGATTTCTCGACCTGTGAAATATATACAGGGATTTTAGTTTTTTGCCTTACTTTTTTAGTAAGGTGGAAGGGGTTTTTCTTGACACAGGACAAGATATTAATTATATTATTGGTAGTGGTGGTTGAGTTCGTGAGTGACTTGTGATAGCGAAAATAAGAAAAACCCCTGCTGAGAATGAAATAAGCGAAGAAACGGGTATTTTATACTTTGGGCTGGAGTTCCTTGTGATAATAAGGTTGTTATCTAGACTTGGATAGATAGTATATTGAGTCTGGTTAATTTAAGGAAAGTGGATTTAATCTACATTTTTAATATAAGGAAAAGTTTTATACGTAAAGAGTCAAAATGCCTTCACCTATGATGGCACCTTCACCTGGTGATAACGAAGTGCCTGAAATTCGGGTTAAAACTGCCTATAATGGGTATGGGTTAAAAATTTCTTATAACATTATTACTTAATTTTTTCTTTTGTATTTAAATCATTGGTTTTAATTTAAATTGTTGTTAAAATATGTTTTGAATTCTTTATCAATTTCTAGAGAGGTGCTGATAACATACATTCAACCTAGTATTACTTTGGACCAATTATGTGAAGAAATTCGTGATATGTGTAAATTCACAAGGGAACAACCTTTTACAATGAAATGGGTCGATGAAGAAGGTTAGTTTTAGAATTTTTTGTATGATCATTTTCGAAATAACAGAACTGGAGTAAGATTTCTAATTTCTAATGATTTAATTTAGAGATTTCTAAATGTTTTCGGTTTTAAGAAATGTCATAATATTATTCGCGAAGCTAACATTATCTTCATATTTGAGATCTTTTTTACTAAATACACGCAATAAGTTAGTAGAGTCGCTAAAAATATATTATTGCTGTAGTTATTGTATTGTTTCAAACATGAATTAAACATTTTGTATTTAAAAAAAAAACACTTTATTCTTAATTACAGGTGACCCTTGCACGATAACAACGCAAATGGAGCTTGATGAAGCAATAAGACTTTATGAGATTAACAAGGATACAGAAATCGTCATTCATGGTACGATATAATAGTTAACAAAATAATCCGTTTTGTTTACTTTAATATTAAACAGTTTTTAGGCAATCTTTATAACGTGGATTAGATTCACTCGGGGTTTATTAGTTAAACCATAAAGTGTCCTGCCTGTTGTTATTGAGTCTGTGAAATATTCCGTTTCAAGCTTGGAATTAACTTGCAATTTTAAAAACTAAAAGTACAGACTGATTAATGACAATTTGTTAAATCAAGGTCTAAAAACAAGCTATATATGCACTTGGGATAAATGCACAACTTTTTGACCAAGAGAAATCAACAAAATTATTAAGTCTAGAGGTCACGCATCGCTAATTATAAAACAAATAAGCCAACATCATAATCAATATTGCATAATTTAGCTTGGAATGGGCAGTAAAAACAAATAAATCCAGATAATTAACGTTAAGAAAATAAGCCTTTTCATTTTAAAAGTAATTTATTAATGATTAGATATTATTTTCAAACTATTCTTTAAAAGCTTAAAACGGTTGTGCCATTAATATCTGTCGTGAGTAAATGAAGAATGGGTTTAATATACATATAAACAGAGTGTTCAACTCAAGTACATTTGAACTATTCAACTCGGCAACGTTGTTGGTTCTGATATGAATTTTTCTTCTTAAAAGATAACGAAATAACAATTCCTTTAAATAAGAATAAAAGTCAGGAAATTTAGAATCAGAATATGCTGATTGATATGAAATTATTTTTGATAAGATATCTGATATCTATTTACTCTGTAAGCCAATACATAAAAATAGTCAGATAGGGTAAGTATAAAATTCTTGCCAATAATAATATTTCGCATGTCTAAAGGTCGTTTTTCATTACAAAACAGATAGCTTTAAGATTTTCTATCGAAAAATCCTATTTTTACAATTTGTACAGCAAAAACCCAAATTAATACAATAGTCAAATTGAGTAGGAGTATGCATGCTTTTTAGTCTTAGGCTTGATATTTTTATCCTTGGGGAATAGTAGTAAGTAGTTATTTGTTGTATTTGTATCTGATTTCTGTGTAATTTCATTCTACAGCTTTAATTTAATTTGTCTGTTTCATAGTAAATTAATAATGTCAGTTGTTTTGTTCCCCGTATTAACAAGAAAGCAGTAGCCGATAAAAAAATCACTATTACTCCTCAAAGAACCACAACTTCCTGTCAAAATGATTTTGACAGCTTTTCCTACTACCACTACTCTTTATAATAAGTTTGACCCAACTTTTCCGTACAAATTGTAAAGTAAAAGTTTATTCTCGTCTGGACACAAAAGCCTTGATCTCTCTTGTCATTGTCTAACACTCAATCAATAAACACTATATTCAAGTGAGTGTCGTCCCTATTTTCCCCGTGTTAAAAACGAATCATCGAATTCCTCTGTTTCCGATACATCAAAGAATGAGTCTAAGATTCTTGTTTCGCCGTCGGATAATTCGAAGAGAAAAAACCATAGCGGGTAAATAATGGCAAATACCCGGGTCTTATTTTTTATTACTATAAACGGGCTGTTTATCATTGTCGCATGCGCTGGTCCACTACCTTTTACTTATTGCTAACGAGCAAAAGCAAAAAGACAGACCTTAGCAAGTATCCGGGTTCCTGACTTCCTATTTCGGGTGTATAATAATAATATTTCCTATATTGTATCACTATAACTTACAAAACTACTACAAATACTGTGTGCCAAAATTGCCACTGCCTGCCTCTTTATACATATTGACACCACCACCACCTACTCTATATGGTAGCTTTTTACACAATATGTATAAGAGAAGGCTGGACTTTCTCTACTTTCTTCTTCCAACATATTCCTTATGGCATACCTTTCTTGTTACATTGGAAATTATCCTTTCTCTTGGCACAGAGATCTTTATAAAAATAGATTTCCATATCTATTTAAATGTATCTCATTTAAAATTAAAATGTCAAATTAAGCTAAACCCGTTTCACAACAGTTGCAAAAAGGGAATAATAACAGTTTAATTTTTGGCATTGCAACTTTCGCAACTTCAACTGTCTCTACTAAATATTTCATTCTTTGTGAAAGTGCACACTGCAAACAAGTTTGACTGCAGTCTTTTACTAGCACAAAATTTTTTCTGCATTAACCTTTTTGAAAATATATACAAGAAATAATATAGTATTGTTTAAACCTTTATTTAAATTCGTTTTTATTACCCGATTGTTTTCAACAAGTGTAAAATAATTATATTGTTCAAAGACGTTTAGCTATTAAAGCTTAATTCGTACAAGACGGAAAAATTGAGTGGCTATTTGAAAAAAATGGCTTGGGGATATTGGGTGTCATCCGATTTAGGGCCTGAAGGTAGGATTTGTTCATTTTTATGAATATCATCACCATCAGCAATACAAGGACGTTATTAAACTTACTTGTAAATCCGATTTCTAGTCATTGTATTTGTATTAAGTTTTCATGCAATCTTTTGCAAATACCACTTATAGCGTATACATACTTATATGTAAACCACCTTCAATTTAGAAAGTAATTCATTTTAAAGGTGACTTACTTTTTTTAATCCAAACAAATAAAACTACAATACAGCATTCTGTTCTCAGAGTTCGACCTGAATTTTAGTGTTAAATCTAAAACTGAAGGAATTCTATAATTTTTACATAGGGTGTTATATGTTACATTACAAAGTTCATAAATTATACAAAGTCTCTTTGATTAAAAAAAGCCAGGGCTTCTCTCCAGACACTATAGAAAGCTCATCACTTGTATTAAAAACATTTTAGTTTCATCATTAACTTTTTCTAAAGCTGTTTCTGCCCATATACAATATTTTTATTTATATTTAAGTGTAAATAAAGCAGTAAAGCTGTAGTAGGAGATACGGAAGTGATTTATGAATCAAGTTCTTGAGATAAATGAAGATGTATGACTTTTGTCTATTTACATTTCTTTCAGTTTTCCCAAATGTGCCTGCCGTACCGGGAATGCCTTGTCAAGGAGAAGATCGTAAGTGCATTTCCATTTCGTAATTTTTTTTTCTAAATACCTTTTCTTCTCCACAACACATAACATCACACCCTCTGCCTCTGCCTTCAAATGTCATGTTATATTTATATTATTATTTAAAGTTAGTTATAGATAGCATTATTTATTATCTAAGTGTGTAAATGTACACCAAAAAATATCAAACATGATATGTATATGACATAAGCTATTTCTTCAAATTCTTAAACTTTAACGTATATTAACTATTCATATGCATGCACGAAGCATTTGTTGAAGTTATAACGTAACAAGTAACTAAAGTTTACACACGTTTAATTTTTACTTCTTCGGTTTGATGATGAAGCTTGTGCTGAGTGACAGTAGACAGCATAAACTTTTGAGTTGCTGCTGCTTGCTGCGACGAAGTATATTCCATCAACCATGCAAAATGCAAAAATGCAGATTTTTATTACCATCGGGCATCATCAACATACCATATAGCACCAAGTACTTGTATCATCATCATCATCATCATGAACTTCTATTAAGTTTCAATTTAAACATTTAAAGTAAAAAGGATGTTTGTGCTATTTTTTCTGTAATATTTCATTTCTTTTCATGGCTACTCGAATGCTTAAGGAATGAATAATACAAGGAATATCTGCAGTAGTAGTTTAGCAGATTCAGCATTTATTTACTATTGACTACCCACCACCACCACTAGCTGAAGTGAAACATGTTATCAGGATTGCGAAGCATTTTTAGCAATGAATATGATCTTACAGTTACAGATCCGATTTCCTATGAGCAAATAATATTACATAATATCTTTGTCTCTTCTAATATGAACACAATCCCATAATAATATCATTATTCAGGATTTTTTCTGCATTGCATCTTTCTTTTATATCGATCATTAGTACTATTCTTGTAGGACCACCACCATTGCCAAAAGTAGTGCACATTGTCTTTCCAATAGGTTGATAAAAATAATAAATTTTTTATGTTGTTTTTTGTCTCCTGGAAAATAGGAAGTATCTACAGACGAGGAGCAAGAAGGTGGAGAAAGCTGTACCGTGTAAATGGCCATATCTTCCAGGCTAAGAGGTTTAACCGGGTGAGTCATTCTAATTTCCTGTGATCTTGCCTGCCTTCCTTCGTCTCTAAGAATCTTTCATGGGATTTTTATGCTTGTGTACAATATATATACTATCTCATCAGGTCCTTTTGTTCGTTCAAGGAAACATTATTATAATCTCTGATCTGATATCCACT
>JAQGAA010000222.1:0-27258 GCA_034696425.1 Isotoma viridis
AAAATACCCGGGTAGTCACTAGTCACTGTAATTAGTGACTACAGGCGAAATACTGACTATCCGAGAAAGCTTGTTTTGTAAAACTATTTGTATTTTGACTGCAAAATCAAATAATATTGAAGTTTTACTGACTGCGTCCCTGGGCAATTAATTCGATGTTAACGGTAAATTCCTTACGAATTTTTATTTCAATCATTAAAAGAAATGTAACTTACATTTTAATTGGTTGCTTCTCAATTGTAATCCGTTACATTGGCTTAGAACTGAAGAGACTTAGCTTTTATTAGCAATTAAAGTTATTCCTCGAGATCTGAAACAAAGCATATTATTATTATTTTAATTTAATTACTTTGATCAGAAATAACAAAGGCTACACCCCAAGCTTTGCTTTTATTCTTTGATTAAAACTTTTTCTCTACTGCACAAACTGACTAAATTTGATGTTTAAAACGGTTTTATTGTAAAGTATTTAAACTGAAATTTGGATGAAATTATTTTTATGATTATATTATCAATTATGCTTTTACATGTCAATTTTATTACAATTTTTTTTCCTTACCATATATTTCAGGTAAGGGATTATTGAGTCAATTTTTGTCCATGCATTAAAAACTGTTTGATGTGCATTAAAAACTAGGTTTAATTTTAATAGCATTATTGCTTTCACTTTACTGTTTAAACTATGGGAATAACTCTGAATATTTGAATGAAATATTTGTAAATTGTGACCGATGTGGTGCTAGAATTTTTGTTATTTTTATGTTTCTAACAAAAACATTTTCATTGTTTTTTACTGTAGATTCAAACCGTTTAGAGGAATTTAACAACACACTTTATTATAAAATTCGTGTATTTTATACTATTACAAAGGCATTGTTAATCTAAGTTTGGGATATTTTTAAATTTTTTTCGCACCATTTTAGTAATTGTGTCACTTGGGTTACATTAGTAATATTTTTAAAAACGAAAAGCTGTCCATTTTAGTTGAACTGAAACTAACTCCGGGGGGTTACTTTGTATTTTTGGATACATTTTTCATCCTTGGTAGTTTCCGTTCTTTGTTTCTTTTTATTTTAATAAATGTATGCACATTGGCTATGGTGGATGTATTTGGTGTGTGGGAAAGAGAAGAAGTTGGTCAACAAAAGTATTAGTTGATTCATCTGCATTTTAGTCTTGAGTTGGGTTATGAATCATGAAATATTGAAAGCAGATTCGTTCCAGATGTGTTTTTATTCTAGACCTGGAGTAATGACGGGGATTTTTTTCCATATGTAAGAATCCATTCATTTGTTTTATAAACCATGATAATCATGAATTTAAAAAAGCATTGTAAATGTGGTAAACATTCTTTTTTAATTTTTGAAATTTAGAATTTTTTTTATTAATTTTTTATTAATTTTTTTAAAATTTCTAATTTTTTTGAAATTGGTCAAATATTGTTGAAGAGCAGCACGTGGCCTGTCCAATGATACCATATCTGCCTATATTTCTGTAGAGAGACCCTTGATGGTTATGACCCTTACGGATGCGGATGGTCCGATTGACCCCAAATTTCAAGTATGTCTGAGATAGAGTCCCTTACTAAATTTGTCAAACCATTAAAGAGTTATTGAACAACTTCTCAGATTAGCTACTTACCAGACACCACACACGTCCAAATAAAGCATTTACACTGCTTAATAATGCAACGTATTATTAGCATATATGCCAAGTTGGTTTCAAAAAAGATGTTTTTGATACCAGTAATGTGATATCTCTAAAAGGTTCTAATTTTTTTTATGAATTAAAATTCATTTATGACATTATGACTCATAAGGCGAATAGTGCAACAGACACAGAAAGATTTTAGGCCTAATAAAAAGAAAAGAATTATTTTGCTGCTAATTTTTTTTTCATTTTTATGATTGCCTGGCTGTAAGCAAAAAGTACTGCTTAGAAATAACGTTTTTAAGTTTAGAGAATTACTAAGCATTTTGATGGATTGTAATTGGTCGAAAACCGGTATCAACAAATTGTATTACAAATGAATTAATTCTGAGAGATGTCTAATTAGAATTTTTTTTTCTTTTGAATAAAATCCACAAAAAGCGGATAAGGAAAAAATCTTATTATTTAAAAAATGAAATTAAATGAAAATTGAACATGTCATGCTTTTTCATATTTATGATTACATGTACTATTTTCTGAAACACTTATAATATATTTTGATATTTGATTAAAATTCAATTTAATTATTTATGATTTTATTTTGTAAAGTTTGATTTGTGAATGGTTCTGTGAACAAAAAAATATATTCTTTGAGTCTTTTGTATTATAAAATCCCTCATGTTGTTGCATTTTATTATGTGGATCTCAAAATGTACTCTTCGTAACGGTTCAATTTACTTACGAGGTTTTAATTACTTTTTTACGGTACATAGTTTTTAAATCATGTTTAACATCCAACTCCAGACTTTTCATGCGGGTATAAAATATGTGAAAAATGTGAATTCGTATATTGTAATATGTGATGCTGTTGTATATGAAATAGGGTACAACAAACCCGGGTTTTTTACCCAAACCCAGCAATACCAAGGTTTTTTGGAGTTTTTGGATTTTTAAAACAACAGTCGTAGGAATCGACTCTATGTCAAGTAGAAGCCATTACAAGTAATTTTTTTGCTTTTTGAAGGCAGTGGTGCAAATTATGATGTATTTCCAAGAGAAAAACAATTGAGAGTTTTTGAATTTGCTTTCTTTAATCTGACTTGACAAACTCCAAAAAACCAAAACCACAAAGAACCAAAATAACCCTGGGAAGCACACCCTGATGTGAAACAATAATTACTTGTAGGCTTTTCTTTTTATTTTTTCACTCGACTGAAAGTCTCCACTCAGAAAGATACTGCTCAGAAATAATGTGTTTAAATAAAGCCCTTAAAGAGAGGTTTGACAAAATTGTATTTTTTACCTAATTCATCTTTAACAATATAACTCTTTGTACATTAAAAAAATTAATGAACCCTCATTCAGCGTATGTTTGAAGAAGATTTCTTAGCGTGTAATAAAGATACAAAGAAAATGGAAATATGCAATTTATGTACGAACCTTCATTTAAATTTGATGTTATTACATTGGATTCATTCCGATTATCTATAAAAAGGAATTTTAAATTAAAGTTGTTAAGCTAAATATTATGCTTTAGAGTAAAGCTACTTATAAGCTAAGTAAGCTTTTTTATAATTATAATTGACATTTTTTATTAAACATTTCATTAAGTAATAAATTATCATATTTGCTTAATTGGATTTATTACTTTCTAAGAAATTTAGTTCATCTGTCACTTGTGTACGGTCCTGGAAATAAAACACTTCCATTCTTGGTGTTCAAATTACATTGGTAGTAGTTTTCCGTTATATATTTTTTAATGGGAACGTATGGGTTAAATAACTAAGAAATAAATCCGGTTGTATTGTCTCTCTTTGTTTTATTAAACGTCCCAATCCCACTAGTGGCAGTCTGGCAGTTGTGGCAGTCTATGAATTCTCTGTAGTTTCGTTAAAGAGCATTGGGATATGCTTTGCAATGCAAGACTCATCCATGAACTAAAAGCACATTGAAAGTCATATGAATATTGCACATTGTATAAGAAAAGCCAAAGAAGTTAGTTTACAAGTGTGAATGATTTCTATTGCGATATTTTTATCTCTTTTTGATGAATCATACAAAATGAGATTATTAATGAGACTCCAGTTTATTAGCTTTTATAAGCAGCGTTGTTTTTAACTAATTATACAAGAAATATTAATATTTGTGATTTGTCAAGAAATAATTTTTATTTTAGTAATTAATATTTATAGTTTGCAAATGATTTCCAAAGTGGAATATTAATATAAGTGGAGAATTTGATTTTTAAATTTTTTCATTTTAAATTTCAGAATTTTTTGGAGGATTTTGTTGATTAGTTTATGGTTTTAGGATATTTACTATTTAGTTAATGTTAGGCATTAATTACATTTCTTACAACTTTTGCTAAAACTAAGTAATAATGATGGAAAATCCTCTTCTAATTCCTCAGGTATGAATTCAAAAAAGCATTAAATAATATCGATTATTGATTATTATTCAAGGTATTAGATTTGAAGGGACATTTATCATTGAATCCTTTTTAGTTTCTTTTGTATCTAATAAAGCTAGACCCTTTGGGATTTTAGTAAATTATAATTTGTAATATTGCAATTAGTTTTGACCGAACATGATTATGGTTAATTAATTGTCTTGGTAGTCGATGAATTTTGATTTTATTGTAAAGCATTGGTTTATACAGTGTGTTTTACTGAATTGCAGTATTATTTCTAAAAGTTGACTTAATAGAAAGGTATTATTTAACTAAGAGTGAAAATTAGAATGAACAAGGATTTGAAACTTTTTGTATTTTTCTAACAATATTGTGTTCATCACGTGAAGACTTTTTGATTCGTGCATTTTCAAAGGCAAAAATCAACTATTTCCAAATTAATTTATATGTGTTTAAAATATTTACTACAGATTTTGGTGGAAGTTTTTTCATATTTGAATTTTGAAGATTTGAAATCCTGTCGAGGAGTTAATTCAAAATGGAAAGATGAGGCTGACAGGTTTTTGTAAAGTTTTGTTTGTTATTAAAGAGCCCATGTATTAGCTTTTGTTGCTAAGTTTTATATAAAAAAAACCTCAAGTTTTTTTTAAATTGTTCTTTAAAATAATTTTTGTGTTTTAGCATCAGAGTGGATTTTGTGAGGTGATTGAATTTCAACACAGAAATGTAAAATTTGATGAAGCACCTTTGTATAAACCTAGATATTCTGAAGGACAAGGCCTTGAAGCAAAAATTGAAGTTAGACTTGCAGTCACAAAACTATTATTTGATTTAAGGTAAGATTTGAAGAGTTTTACTTATATTAATAAAGTTAATCCTGAAAAGAGTGAAACTATGGAAGTTTACGAGGTATTTTTTAATTAATTTAATTTAAATTCAGAATAAGTATTTATTTTAATTAAACGCTGATTGTATTCACAGGAATTTCTCCTCTTGTGTTACCCGAATTTGGAACACTTGACAGTTAAACTGCTGAAATGCTATTGGACTTACGGCCCAAAAGAAAAAAACGATTGCCGGCTTTGAAACGATTTGATTTAAGTTTAGAGGAATTGAATATGGAAAAGATACCCGATGAGAGACACGGACCGGAGGAGGATTTGCACAAAATTGAAACAGATTTTTTTGAAAACATTTTTCGGTTTTTTTAGATCATTGAAACTGTTCAGTTGGACTTTCCTCGTGTTCCTATAGCATGGAATCTTACTTTATGCTTATGAACAACGAATTTAGGACTGCTTATTCCTTTGCTCTTAGAAATCCTAATGTGCAAAGGTTTTTTAGGAATTTGAAACATTTGTCTATTCTAAATACTCAGTTGTCCACGTGGGATATTTTGGTTTTGTTTAAAATTCCTAATAAGTTTAGGTTAGTCAAAGTAATTTCAAAAAATTTCAAGTAGCATATTTGCATTTTGAATTTTAGAAATTTTGTTTTCTTGGTTTTGCAGTTCAATTGAACTGGGAACTTTGCCGAATGGCCAGAGTGTAAAAATAGCATTGCAAAAACTGTTCAATGCTCAACAAGCAACACTGAAAAAACTGGTTCTTAAGATGAGAAATGATTATGAGAATCTTTCTGAGGACTCTGAGGATGAACAAAGAGATTGGGAGGTTTTAATTGAGATTTCGTGTTTTCCGAAGGTATTTTTCTGAACTGAACAATAAGAAATTTAAGGAAAATAATGGCTAAAAATGATTTGATTTCTGGGATTCGTTTCTTAAGAAGTATTTTATGTTTTTAGCTGAATATATTGGAATTGCATAATAGTGCAACTGGAATGGAAAATAAAATAGGTTTTCCGAAAGTAATTTACGAATAACACTTTCCTGCGTTGAGAAACCTGGCTATAATTCCATTTCTACATATTTGCTGTGTTGAGACGGTCTCGTTTGAAACAAGTTTTTCTAAAGATAAAAAACTAAGGTTTTTTTAATTATTAAATCTATTGTAAAATTAGGGAGCTTAATTTTTATATTTTAACATTTTAATATAATCATAGATATTTTCATCGTTTTTTGTGGCTCTTTTTAGTTTTTCGTCCAGTTACTGTAAAAGAAGAAAATGGACAATTTTGTAAGAGTTTGGGGATTCTTGAAATTCCAAACTTTACGGAAAGGCAAAGCTAAGGACAAACGTTTGAGGGGTTTTTATGAACGTCTGAAAAAAATGTTTCCGAATGTTCGGAATTCTTTTTTGGTTGGATTAAAAAATGACGATTTAATGAAAGGGGAATAACCCGCTAGGGCTTTCAAGTTTTATTTTTCAGCTAAAAGTCTTTCTTTATTAATTGCATTAAACAAGATAATATATGATTTAATGCAAATTTTTTAATTCTAAATTAAGGGTTACTTATGTATTTTGAAGTGTAAACATTAAAAATGTTATAAGTATTTTGGTTTTTATTAAATACAATTCTACTAATTTTCTCCGATTTGTTTAGAACCCGAGTGGGTTTCGCGAATCGGTTGAATTTCAATCATAAAATGTAAAATTTGATAAAAAAAACCTTTGTATTTAATCCAATATCCAAATGCTCTGAAGGTTAAGGAAAATGAGCAAAAACAGAAATTTACTGTCACAAAATTATAATTTGATTTAAGAAAAGATTTGAAGAGTTTTATTTAATTTGTTAGCGTAATTTAGGAAGAGGATGAAGTATTAGAATAATAATTGTGTTAATTATTTTATTAACTACTTTAGAATGTGTAATTATAGTTTTTTTTTGCTTACTTTAATTTGGTGCCAGTGTTAATTCAGTTAAACTCGTTTCTCTTGATATAATAAGCTGTTTTTAAATAGTAAAACTGACTTTAATGATAAATAGCAGTTTGCACTTCACTCTTTAAAAATGGTTTTTAATCCGAGGCTCTTGAAATATTTGTAACCAATTGGTGTGTGCTTGTTTCGAAATATTGTATTTTTATTTTTAAAAAAACATTTTTTATTGTGTCTGGTTTTCTTCACATTTATAATTCAGATTAAGTAAAGTCTTGAATCACGTGTGAATTATTTTCTCAGTTTCACTTTAAAATTAAAACATGTGAGGAATTAGGCGTGACACTTTATTTTGACACTGTCAACACTTCAAATTATTCAATTTATGACTGGAATGCTGAGCTTATTTTGGAGATTTTGAGCTTTTTTCACACGATTTTGCATTTATTTACAGTATGATCGTCGTCTTTAAAAATACATGTTATTTTTACTGAATTTGTTTCTACATTCTAAATTCGAAACGCTGTAATATTGTTTACTTTATATTTTTGGTTGGATTTATCATCCTTGGGTGTTATTGTTTCTTTGTAGCTTATTTTAATATTTGTTTAGGATAAGCTGAGGTAGTGGGTGTATTTTGTGTATGGGAAAGAAATTGTAGAACAGAGTTTGTTCATCAATTTGAGTTTGGTAATGAAATGATGAAGTGCATTGTTTTCAGCAGATGTTCCTTCCTTCCATGTGTGCTTTATTCTCAATGAGATTAACCCTAATAAGCGTAGATTTAACGGTGAATTATTTTTTGTCTTTAATACAATATGATCTATTTGTCTGTTTTGGTATTATGCAAAGCTGGTTTCAAAATGTGTTTGTTTCAATATGAAATTTCTAGAGAGTTCTATTTTTTAAAGATTCGTTCGTCATGAGTCATGACTGAAAAACATATGAGAATGTTGAATGTATAAGGATGTATAAAAAACTATTTATTCTTGTAAACTTTATTCTAATTAGGTATATATTTGTAACAGGAAGTACGGCCAAGAAATAACATATTTATATTTTTAGAGATTCAGTAAACAAAATAGGAGATATGAATTAGTGAAAGAGCGGTATTACCAAATTGTAGGAATTAATTCATTTTGAAAGGTTTCACAAAATTGGGATTTTTTACAATTTATGAATGTTCATAATGAATTCTTAAGTTTCTTTAGTTAGTATAAAGAAGAAGTCTTATTTTGACGCTTAATAATGGGTTTTACCAATTATAAATATTGTAAACGGGATTTCTGTACAAACCTTTATAACAACTAGGTACTATTTAGAATAATTCGATTGTCCGAAATTAATTAATTAAATAAGCTAATACAAATAATATTATTGTTATTAAAAAAATTTTTTAACATTATTTGCTCAATCCGCGTAATATTTTAAAAGAATTTTAGTGCATCCGTGACTTGTGAATAGTCCTGGACTCCTGGAAAAAATCATATTCTCTGGGTTCCAATTGCATTTATTAGTCTCACTCTCAACTCAAGTTTTTTATAAGAACTTAAAATGAATAAATCATAAATCTCTTCTTATTGTATTTTCTCTCCTTGTTATAATAAATGTACTGAATTGGCACATGTTGAGTTTGTCTTAAAATTTACTTCACGTAAAATTGCGATTTATAGTGTAATGGTTATACTATTAGTTTATTTATTGCATTTTACTATTATACTTAGTTTAACTATTTCAAAATAACAATTCAATTTAGTTGGCAAATGTTTTTATTGTATGAATTTCTTATAGGTATAGTGATGATGGTATGAAGATTTGAGTTTTGCTTTTCAATGCTCATTCCGGCAGTAAAAGTAGACCAGACAGACTTACACTTATTTTTAATGATTTTTTACTAATGCTTCGTTTATCGCTTTAACCCTTAACTGTTATTCCCTGATCTTACAATTTTAAAATCCACTTTTAAGATTTTCTGAGATTTTAAAGAATTTTTAAAAGATTTTTATTTTCATAAAATGATGTTAGATGAGTCTTTAAATCAATTGAAAAACCTTAATGCGAGTAAATTAGATTTGCATTTTGAGTTGAGTTAAAAGACAAAAGGAAATTTTGAAGCATGAGTTATGCGTGGTCCTTGTGCTGAAAGTACATTAAAAATTAAAAACCCCCAAAAAAACAAATTAAAAAAACCCTTAAATACGAACGAAATAACCCGGGGTAGCAGACCCAACGGAGTATCTGCCTAAAATGTATTAATTAAAGAATAACGATTATTATTGTTTTGAAACTGAATTTAATCTTTGGAGTAATAAGTTTTAAAATACCTTCCTAGTTGTTCATTCTTCATTTTTGTATTTATTTAACAGCAGTTTGCAGTTTGTTGTAGTTAGGGATTTTTTTGTTATTAAAACATTTCCATTTTTAATAAATAAATTTAATAATGCTTATTACTCCGGTCATGAAATACAACTCCCAAGGGTTTTTGTAAGAAGTTTTAAGAGAGACATATACATTTATTAATTCCCCAAGAGTGATAATGCTTTCGGAATGGAAAATACTGTCCACCTACACTAATCTATCCAATCTTTTAATTAAAAATGTGTGTTAAGCAAAATGATATTATTTAACCTATCGTAAATCTCCATTTAAAACCCCCCTCTGCAATAAAGTCCCTATTTTCTAAGAGTTTGAAATATTCACTCTCCGGAGCTTCTAAATCTAGTTTTACGGTTACGGTACATAGTAGTTTTATTTGTACTTGAAGATATATGTTAGGAAAGTACATTTAAAAAAATAAAAATATAATAAAAGCCAATGTTGATTTCTTCAGGACTGACAGGTTGCGGTAGTAGACAGACTATAGACTCATTGAAACATTGAAAGTTATTTCTATTGCAGATTGTATACGAAAAACCTAAAAAGAAGTTGTCAAGTTGTGTGATTGAGTTTTATTTAGTAGTATTTTATTTATTTATTTTTCTTTGTAGTTTTTATTTATGGGACTATTTGCTTAAGGTTTTTTTTCTTCTCTTGTATTGTATGTACTAAATCAGTAAAGCAAAATTGAGACTCGTTTTTTTAAAATTAGGTAAAAAATGCTTCATTTTTAATGTCATTTAGCATGTCGACGAGAACAATTAATTTTGTCATATAAATATCATTAAGTGTTAATTAATGCTGATTAAATTTTTGAGATATCTTTTATCGGTCCGCAGAATTAATGAATTGTCCCTTAACAAAATATAGAATTTTTCTATAATTTTTCAAAATAAAAAATACATTTTTTTATCTATATAATTTAATAAATAATTGAACAGAAACTACCTAGACGTAAAACTATCGCAATGTTCATTTTAAACCACTAAAAAATCATGCAAGGGATAAGACTTTTCACTTCTGAAAACATTTAAGTTGGCAAGACTTTGATTAAAAAGCTTTAAAGACACGAACCTCTTTGAAACTAAACATTTCAATCAATCCTTTTAAGACAACAGTCAGGCAGAAAAACACTTTCCTATTAATAATTCAGCAATCAAACTAGAGCAGAAAACTCATAAGCTTGGGCAAATAATTAATAATATCTGATGGTGTATCTGGATAAAAAACAAAAAGGGTTAGCATTCGTGGCATTTTTTTAGGTGGGGTTCCTTTTTTGCCCATATGATTCTGTAGCATTTCAAGTCGTCAGTCAGTCTTACGGTTTTCAAGCAGTAAGTAGTAAGTTGCAAGTCAATATTTTCTACCTTGCAGATGCGACGATTTAAATAGTTAAAAAAAGGCTTACCGTTTTTCTTGTAGTCAATTGGAAAATTTTCAGGAACAAAACAAATAAATTTAGGATAATTTCAATGAAAATCATTTTTTTGGAAATACCATAAATGTGGAAACATACATAAGTAACTTAGGTTTGAAACCTTTAATCTTAAGTATTAGAAAAAGACACTGTGATGTTCCACTAAACATAAATGAATCCGGTAGTTCACGACTTAGAAGAATCTG
This sequence comes from Isotoma viridis, assembly GCA_034696425.1. Classification (NCBI taxonomy): domain Eukaryota; kingdom Metazoa; phylum Arthropoda; class Collembola; order Entomobryomorpha; family Isotomidae; genus Isotoma; species Isotoma viridis. The sequence continues at coordinate 10,838 of JAQGAA010000222.1, forward strand.
GCGTAAATATAAATACATCTTTATATTAGTCTTGTTAATTATAAAAATCAAATTCATAATAGTTTTTTATGAATTTCATATGAAATTAGACTATTGGATAAAACAACGTAAAATATTAAATTATCATAAATTAACAGAATATATTAAACTTACAAGCCAAGGAAAACTTAACTTCAAAAACTTCAAATTCTTGGTTATATTTCTCTATAAACTAATGGAAATGAGATTGCAAATTACTATTAATAAAAGTGAGATACCATGAGTATCTGGTTAGCCAAACATTTATTCATTTTTTCCTTAAACTTTGCATACGACCCAATTACCCAATTGAGCAGTTCTCTCGTAGATCATTGCGCTCTATTTTTTTCCAATCTTTTAAGTTAAATACTACATTTTTCCTTTTCTAAATTTCAGAAATCATTAAAAACTAACAGAATTTTTCCTACTTCAAAAAAATTGGATAAGCAAATATAAGGTTTAGAAAAATGTTCATAAAATCAAACTTGGTTCGTGTATAGGTGTAGGTCAGTTTTGAACTATCAAAAATTTATTCCAAGGATTCTCAGTCCCTTTATTAACCCAGTCACAAGCCTTTTTACAAAAGCCAATAGATATTTTTTCAAATTGAGCCACCTATAATAAAATATAACAAAAAAATCGATATTTATACAATCGGGAATTTTGTTATATAAATGTGAATGTCTTGAAGAAATATTATTTTAATTTGTTTTTTACGTAAACGTATATAAATTAAAACTATATACTTGATGAATGATGATACATGATTATTTGGTAGTTAGTGTAATAACATATTTCCAGCCCCTTTTGAATAATTATGACTATTAAAATGAAAATAGTAAAAGGTTTGGGAAATTTAGTTTGGAGTACTGGAAATACGTAAACTAAAGCCAGTAAACCCGTGAATATTTTACCACATTCTATTATACCTCGAACTGAGTAAAGACTAAAACACATTTTATAATATTTCTCCGAACTATCATTAACCCCAAAATACTTGTTATTGACTGAAATGGGCTGTAATTAAAATAAATACTTAAATCCGGTGTTAATATAAAACTTATAAAGCTTATAAATTATTCAACAAGTCCAACGAGAGCAGAGAAATCTACAAATAAATTATTATAATATGCGATTGTTTTATAGCAAGCATTCTTATGTCTTAAACCAATGATAATAAGCTAACGAGAAAAAAGGGTTGTGTTTTGTGACATTTTCTCAGCCTGGTTTTATTTTTACAGCCATATTTCTTTGGCTGTTCAACACTTCAGTCAGTCTTACATTCTTGAATAAATCGGAACTCAATATTTCTTACATGGTTCACATAAGACGATTTACATATCTTAAAAGCTCACGGTTCTATTGCTGTCAATTGGATAATTTTTATGAACAAAACAATTGGTTCCAAACACGGCTTATCTAACAATTACAACGGTTTTACAATTTTATCAATCAATTTACAAAATTTTTGGCATAAGCAAACCCATATGTAACAAAATCTATTGATATTTGGACTCTATGAAACACAATTAATTGGCGATTGAGTATTTCAATTACTTGATACTAAACTTTTCATAGAAATATTCAGTAATTGATTTCGTAACAAAAATGTTCGTTTCACTTTTGAAATTGGGTTGGATAATTTTACAAGCACAAGTAATTTTTGCGGAGACCGTATTAGATCCACCCGAAAAAACATTAGTGAATCTGAAAAACTTTGGAGAATGTACAGTTCATGTAAAACTATTTTCGCATGAAGCAAAATACTTGGACATTGCTACCAACTTAATTGAAGAAAACAAATTAATCTCGCATTGGACAATTTACAGTTTAAATTTAACAAATAATCCCAAAGGAGAATTTTCGAGTACATCAAATACAAAAATAATATTTAAAGATTCCTCAAGTCCTGCCTTACTCGACGTTTACGAAGAATGTGCCCTAAATGTAATTCTAAGAGGTGGCATTGTTTCTGATGACGATTGGCAAGAAACACTTGGTTATAATATGGAAGTAAATGATTACTTGTTTAGAGATTTTGCACATTCAACCTTTATTGTTCTTCAAGAAACATTACCAACTAATGCCCTAACTTACGCTCTCCAGCAATGGCCATGCAGACTTTTTGTTGTAACAATCAACCACACAACGATACAAACGAAGTGGAATTTGTTTTGTCCATACTGCCAATGGGAAGCTATGTTTAAAGATATTGATTTAGCCAAACAAAAAATAATACGCAACATAAAAACAGAAGATTTTATGTCTGAATGGGTCCAGATACAAATACCTTTGTTGTTGAATTCTCTAAAATACAGGTCTATGCGAGCATGCCTTTCCATTCCCTGGAGTCGAGTTCTTTTTAAGTCATACACACGAAGTCCGTGCAATTTTTTAATTATGGTGATGGAAGGTATCACTGAAAACTGCAATGTTTCCGCTTCATATAAACCTACATGGGAAGAAGTTAAAAATACGAAATCAAATCCATTTGGATACGTTGGCCATTCAAGACTGGATATATTAAAAGCACCGGAACCATCGAATATGATTAATGCGGCGTTTGCATTTGGCCAAACGGGAAATCGTTTAATTTATTGTGATCATTTTGTAAGATCAGAAACTGTTTCCTTTGGAGTTTGGCTTAGTCCTTTTCAACTGCAAGTTTGGATTTATTTCGGAGCTTTAGTTGCAGGTTTGGCTGCTACCATTTTATTAAAAATAATACTAACATTACCTGGATTTAAAAGAAAATTGGAAACTATTGCATTTTCTCTCCTCATGATAATTTTGAAGCAAGGAACGTCCTTACAGAAATTTAAATTTCTTGGTTTGCTTTTTGTGGGATTCGCTTTTATTTTCATAACTGTTTACGAAACACTCATCACAAGTGACATCATTGTCCCGGATAACGTCACTCCATGGAAAAACTTTACTGAAATAATTAATGCAGGATATAAAATAGCTTTGTACGGTGAACCAACAAATGATTCAATGAGAATAGAGGCAGAAGTTGAAAAATGGTTAAGGGAGGATTACGAAAAACACAGAATTCTTGACCGAATTAAAGAAACTGTAGAATACATGACTACTGGTACTTACTCTTTTTACATCGATTCGAATAACACAAGAACTTTAATGTCTAATGTTGATCCTAAATATGCGTTTTATGACTACACTTTAATTGCTTCAACATCAACATACAACTTGCAGCGCGTTCAAATAATAATGAAAAAGTTTAAATGCTTCAGAGTTAAAGAGGATTTGGCTTCTGATATGTACTACTGGTTCTTTTATAATCATATCAGACATGGTTTTAAAAAAAGTATGAGAAAAATGTATGAATTTGGATTTACAACATTTTGGAAGATGTTGGATGATTCGAGGAACAAGATTAAATTGCGTGACTTGGACAAGAGTTTGAGTGACACTCATGATATTAAAGATAATTACAAAAATAGCATGATAACATTAAAGAATTTGCTGTCTCTTTTTGCCATTTTTGGATGCTTGGTTTTAGTTGCACTTATAGCATTTGCTTTTGAATGCAGAAAACTAAAGCTTAAAGTTCAACAGCTTTTTACTAATTTAAATGCGCTTAAAGAAAAGTTAACTGAACTTATAACAATGACCAGGCTGAATTTTAAGCTCCCATTTAATAAAATGAGGTGAAATTGTTTAACGAACAATTCTAAGGATGTTCGTCAAACAATTATCATACCCAAAATATAGTTAAAGATGATTGAATGTTTTTCCAGATACGCGAGTAGTTCGATTAGTATTTAACAAACCGTTATGCACTTCAGTCTTCGTTTTCGTTAACTACGCTCGATTTCAAGACTTCTAAGTTCTTATATAAAAGTGAAATATTTGTTTTTAAATTAAATTAAGCAATTTATTAATGAATTGTGATTTGTTTAAAATTTATTAAATGTATACAGCTTCTTAAATGGTAAGTTTCTCTGAAATGTATTTTGAAAATTAAATTTTGTAAACTATAGATGTATAATACCTGTTAACTACCATTTTATCTTACTTCTTTGGAGAAGTTGTCTTTTAAATAATTTCCCATGTGTTCATTTTTGTAATTATTTCCAAGAAGTTTGTAGTTTGCTTGTATTTAAAAAAAATAATTGGCAATTAAAAAGTTTCCATTTTTGATAAATAATTTTAATAATGCTAATTGCTTTAGGGATAAAATACAAAACTCCCAAGATCTTTAATTTTTGAGAAACGCAGATCCACTTTTTAGTTCGCCAAGGAATTTTAATGCTTTGGGAAATGGGAAATACCGTCTACTTATATATCTACCAATTAAAGGTTGAGCAACAATCAATATTATTTGCATACCGTAAAACTAAATTTAGAATTTTGACTCTCCACCCATGAAATGGAACTAAGTAAAGTATTTAATTTATTCCTTCTAGTAATATAAGAGGTTTAACTCTGATGAAAATTACTTTTAGCTAATAAAAGTTTTATTAAGACTGTTATTTTGTATTAAAGTTAACACATGTTTATTACAAATGTTTCTTTAAATATTAAGAAGAAGAAAAACCATTCTAATGTTAAGCATTATTTCACAAAATAATCCGCAACCACTTGCACTTTAGTGTAAAATATGGTTAGGAGATTAGAGACTAAAATTCGGGTTTTTGAAAAATTAAAGTGACTTTTTTAAATTTTTAATCAAAATTCCTAACGCAAACGTAAGACTCATTTTTTAAAATTATGAGGTAGAAAAAGCTTAAGTAATATTTTGCGTGTCCACTGGTACAAAGGCAATAATTTGTATATTTGCTACAGAAGTTTGTTTTTTAAATGGTTTAAGTAGCCTTTTTCAAACTAGCATTTTTAAATGAATAAATACTCCAAAACTATTATTTAACCTTAGTTTTGATAAAATTAAGCGAGTTGGTGTTTTGCGAATGAAAAGGTCAAGCTGTTTTCAAAAGGAGTTGAAATTGTGATGACATTAGAGAGGTCAAAAGGTCAACATCTTCTTGACTCATTAGGGAAGCATTAAATACAGGAGTAATATGAATTATATCCTTGTAGCAAGAAATGCAAAATACTCCACCTGGGAAATTAATTAAAATTAATTGAGAGATTTAAAAACAATTGAGTGAACAATTAGTGGTTTTAGTTGCATTGTTTGAATTACCTGCTTGGCCTTGATGAAACTTGAGATAGAATTGTATGTTGAGAATATTTTGTGAATTGATTTTATGATTTCCTTGAATAGGAAAGTAAGTTGTTATTAAAGAAGAATATGCGAAAGAATTCAGAATCCGACCCATAAAGTTGAAATGGGATCCGTGTAAATTCCCAACCACATAGCCTAACGGAGGCAACACTGACTCTCGTAGGGAATCGTATTCTGAGTCAACTTTCTTCAATCGCTTTACAGCGTCTTCTTCTCCAACTGGATACCAAAATATCCCAAATGAGCTGAAAAGTTATTTTTAAAGACTTAGCATTCATAATTAATTAAATTGGCTCATTATAAAAAAACTTTAATCATAACTTGTTGAAAATAATTAGTTATTTTATTAGATTTAACCTTCGTGGCTGATTTGAAAAGGATTAAGCATAAAAAATTATCTAAAATAATCTTTTTTTTTGTAGATTTAGCCTTCAAAATTAATTAAATTGGTTTATTTGTTAACAAATTTAAGCTTAATTTTTCCAACAAAAAACTATTTTTGTAGATATTCAGCCTTCATAATTAGTTAATAATTAAACTGGCTCATGTAAAAAAAATAATCATAACTTGCCCAAAATAATCAATTAATTTTTGTAGATTTAGTCTTCATAATTAATCAAAATTGGTTGATATTTTTAAATTGTAAATAAAAAAGGTTTGTTCATAAATTACAATTTATTTTGAAGAATATCCAGATGATTTTTCATGGGTAGAGCAAGCATTGTCGGAAGCCTTGGAGGAAGAGGCAGACGTTTTTCAATTATAAATTGTCTCATTCCAGCTGTAATTATTGAGAAAATAACGCTTGAGAAATTGACTCTGTGAGTTCGTTTCACTTTTAGAATATCTTGTATGGAAATTCCATCTCCGATTCGGAAATTATTCTCCATGGACTTTTTGCTTTCGGGTATTTTCCATAAAAAAGAAGATGCTGTGTTGTGGGCTAATTCCCCGAATAACATTATTGTTTTGAATGGAATTGTTAAAAAGTAACGGGGCGTTTTTGAGCCGAATTTCGGAGCGATTGTTGTTTTTGTTGCTGTTTTGGGTAAAGTGGATGGAACGTCTACTAAACGGTGGAATAGTGCTAACATTGAGTAACCGTCTGCTAATGAGTGATGGAATCTAAAGAATCCGATTGTTGTCAGAGTTTCTTCTGACTCTGGATTGACCTTTGACCCTGCTGTCTTTAAGGATGTAAATTTTGCCACTTTTTCAGGGCTTGGAAGAAGCCAAAGCCAATCCCAAGGACTTTTGTCGTCTGTGAATTTATGATTTAAAAGGCTTTTTGAAAAAGCGTGGATTCCTTGCGGAGTTGATAATTTTGAATCTGCAACTTTGACCTTGATATGATCTCTGAGGTCAAAGTTCTCTTCCCATTGCCACCATTTGTACCCAATCCAGTTCACTATTGATTGTTGGAGTTGCGGGTAGCGAAGGTCACCGTTGGGAAGTTTGGATTTTATTACTCTTTCTTCGAATGTCTGAAAAGGAAAGAAAGATGTAATTAATTAATCAATTTAATTAATTAATTATGCAATAGATTTACCTTGAGCCAGTTTTGATAAGAAACTCCGCCTTCAAGTGTCAACTGAATTATTATAACTGTTTTTGTAGCGTCTGGACTGTCAACTTGGGAGAAAACACTTTCCATTGGGGATAGAATTTGTGCCAAGGAGGGTCGAGTGCATTTTGCAAATAGAATTGCAATTGGTCTCCATATAAATGTTGGAATGAAAAGAATTAAGTTTATTAGCAGAGCAATTAAGGAAAGGATTCCGAGGAGGAATAAAAAGATTGAGTGGAGGAAATTCTGGATTTTGGTTAGGAAATTTGAAACGGGCATTTGGGAATTTTGGGTTTTTATTCTGTAAAAAGGTATTTTTTAAAAGAGGCGATTGGAATGATTTTGGGGAGTGAAATGTGCGCACTGTGAGTTGGAAGTTGAGCGAATGAGTGAAATCCTTTTGGGTAAAAAGGGTTACACGAGTTTAAGAATTATTCATAAAAAAACATTTTTCCTCATATTAAATGAAATTATGAAATAAAAACAAATGTTTTATTAATATTGCTAGAAATTAAGGAATGGAATAAAATTTGCATTTACTTTGAGAATGAACATTCACTTGAATTAAAAATAATATTCCCTTGAAGCAGAAATTGATACTTTTTACTGTTATTATTTAGTAAATAGTATTCACACTTTTGTCTAATTTTAAATGAGTAATTTTTAAGTAATTGTAGAAACAATTATTTTCTATAATTTTGATTTTTGTGACAGGAGTAGTCTGGGTTTTTAGTAAAAATTACGATAAATGTGAAGTGATAATTTTTTATAATTTGAAAGATAAAATGGAATATGAGAATAATATTCTGTAAGTTAGCAGATTGTACTTTTGTATTATTAATTTTTATGTAATGACAGCAACTTACTTTAAATGATTATTTCTCTTAAAATGGAATGAGCAATAAGAATGATAATTACTTTGTTTAATTATTGTTTACTAAAATGACTGTACCGTATTTCACGTTTTAAGACCCCATGGGTGTTTAAAGCTTTAAAATTAAAAAGGGAAGAAGATGCCTATAATGTTTAAATGGAAGTTTACTTAGGTTTTTTGTTTCTAAAAGTAATTTGCATTTGCATTGCATTTTTAATATGATTTATTTCGTGCAGTCAATGTTTTTCTAATTTGTATTAGTTTATAAAAATTAAAATATAAGAGAAATCTTTTAAGCTAAAATGAATCAAAGATGATACGACTATTTTGAATGGTTTTTTATAAACAAGGTTGAGTTTGGTACTTGAAAAAAGACGAGGAATGTAATTTGCAATGAAATGGATTGCTGAGAATGAGTAATAATTAAAGATTTAGGGTTTTGCTACTCGTAGTAATAAAGTGAAGACATAAAATCTGTTATTTTCTAAATTCACAACATCAAAGTTTATTAAGTTTAAAATGGTGTGAAAAAAGAGTTTGCTTTGTCTACTGAATATCTTGAGGGTTTAGAGGTTCAACTAAATCAGAAACAATTATATTTTCAGAACTATAGAAAAGTTTAATGTCTTTTTCAATTTCACTTAATTTCTCTTCTAATTCTTCTTTTTCCCTGTCAACTTTGTCACTTTGATGAGCTGGAAGGCGACAGTAGATGTTATTTAGTTCATTCCAGTGTCCAGTCAGACCCTGTGTTAAAAAACAAAACAATCTTTTAATTTTTCTAGAATTAATTACTAATTAATAATTCATTTAAAAAATAACTCACGTCTAGAATAAGTTGACGTTCCGTTTCACTAACGACACGACAATTGGGCTGAAACTGCTGCTGCTGACCTTGACCGCCTTGACCTTCCATTTCTCTTTTTAAAGCTAATGCTTCATAATATAATTCCCATTTCCTTTTCTGAATGTATTTTGGAACTTGACCGAATCCGGATTTAAGAACGAAGGGTTTATTCCTTTGGTCAATTGTGTGATTTCCGGATTCGTCCATGTAACATCCGATTGTTCGTCTGGCTGGAGTTCGAATTATTTTTAGAGCGTTTTCTTTCAAGAAATCTCGTTGTCCGCGGTCGATTTTGTGTACTGGGCCGTTGTACCCGACACGGCTTTTGACGTTCTTAGGATTTTTGGGGTTTTTAGAAGAATCTTCTTCGGATAGACAAGGACAAAAGGAATCGGGATGCGCGTTTTCACAGCATTTTCTGAAATTTTAAAATCGAATTAAATTGCATTGTTTCAAGGTGAAATTTTAAAAGGAATTCGGTTTCTTACTCAAAAACGCGGGGTCGAAAGCGTTTTTCATAAGCGAGTTCACCGTTTGACCTAAAAAGTCCCGTGTCTTGAAGGGGAGGAGGGTATTTGCATGGTTTAAGTACGGGTGGTTTATTTGTCTTGTAGTTAGTTGACCTTGGGTCACTTTCTGGCTCATTTCTTACGACTGTTTTGTCTTTGAATGTCTTCGGACCGGGTGCTTTCGGTGTTTTTTTCAGATCTGTTTGTGAAGACAGTAATAGGATTTAAATACTGTGAGGTCAAAGGTCAACTTCTAAGGTAAATGGAAGAGAGCTACCTTCCGGACTAAAGAATACAGGACCATAGCGACTATGCTTTTTGAGGAAGAGTTCAGGAGGATTCGAGTAAATCTTTGGAGGTCCGATGGTTCGAAAACATCCGGATTTTTGGCACCATTTGTCCACTCGTACTTTTGTTGCAAAACGAGATCGATATCTGTGAAAGGAAAAAGGATCAATGTAAACTGTAGTCTTTTGTTATGGGGAGTGTGGTTTTTGTTTTTAATACCTGGGTCGTTCATAATGGAGTGAGCCACCCAAAGCAAATACAGTTTCATCTAAATCTTCAGAAAATCTTTTGAATTCACTTTTTTTAGTTCCGCTATTAAACATTTTAAATAGTAATTTTGTTTCATGTAAAAATAACAAAACTTTGCCTCTCTTGAGTTTTTTAAATTGTGACAAAAAAACTTTTTTTAACTCAAGCCTTGTTGACACAAAAGTTTAAAAGTTTTATTGAAATTACAAAACGAGATGTATTTTTTTGAAAATTCACAAAAATTTTGAGTTGAAATGGAATTTAAATTTGCATGTGAGAAATTCCTAATGGCAACCAATAGACTTTGACCTTATGACCTAATAAGTATTTGCTTGAGGTGAAAGGTTCATGCATTTTGAGATTGGATTGGGTTTGAACTAAAATGTCTGTGAAATCAGTTGTGATTGTTTCGCTTATTTTGTGCGACTGTCTCCTTCGGGTCCCGTATTTCTTGTTCCAAAAGGACACTGGAGATGAGACTGAAACTTATGTAGCGTTTGCCATAAACATCGCAAGCGTTTTCCTCATCTTTTGTGTGTGGTGTATTCTGGAGAAGGAAAGTGAGGGGAAAGCGGAAGTGGATGGATTTACTCAAAGCTGTTTCCCGACTTTGGCTTTTCAAGGTTTGTTCAGAAAGTTTGAGAGTTTGAATTTTAAAAGAAATTAATTAATTTTAATTATTTAAAATTAATTTGATTTCAGAGAATGCGAAAGATGACGACAGGACTTGTGACTGTTGTGACACAAAAAAGCAAAAGTGGGCTTCCAGGCATTTCTTCAGCATTGGAGATAATGCAGACTATGCGGAAGATGAGTCGTACTTGTTGGATTTAGGAATTCGTCGCACTTCCTATAAAGTCTGTGGGTGTCAAAGGTCAAAGGTTACGGGCAGTGGAGAAGGTCAAGGGTTTTCTGATGAGTATGAAGACACTGAGTTTGAAGTCGAAGAAGATTTGCAAGCAAACATTGAGAGGATTTTAAAACATCTTTAATTTATTTACTTTCATTCTTGTGCATTTTTATTGTTCAACTGGAATAAATGCATTTCACATGTTTTTAGTCGGCTACTCAATAATTTAAAATAAAAAAGGAAAGGAATAAAATTAAATGCTCATTAAACTCAAGCGTCGTTCACATAAAAACAAAAAAAAATGTTTGTATAATTTAATTACAAACCGAGATTTTTTTTAGTTTTTGAAGAAAATATAGTAAAGGAATGAATGGATTTATAAGAAATCCTTTGGAATTGAATAGATATTCGCTTAATGGATTTCTAATAGCAACGATTAAAGCGTTGACATTGTGACCTAGATATTTGCTTGGGGTGAAAGGTCAAAAGGTCATGGGGTTTGAGATGAGAAAAGTGAATAATAAATGGATTGGATTTTAGGAGTAAGTAAAATGTCTGTGAAATCGGTTGTGATTGTTTCCTGCATTTTGTGTGGAATCCTTCAAGTGCCTTTGTTCCTGCCCCGAAGTGACGCTCAAGATGGGACTGAAATTTATGTAGCGTCTGCCACAAATATCGCAAGCGTTTTCCTCATCTTTTGTGTGTGGTGGATTCTGGAGAAGGAAAGTGAGGGGAAAGTGGAACAAGTGGATGGATTTACTCAAAGTTGCTTTCCTACTTTGTCTTTTCAAGGTTTGCATTTGCATAGAAATTTAGAATTTGAATTGAATTTGTCATAAGTGAATGGAGTTTTTAATTACAATTTGATTTCAGGGGAGACGAAAAATAGCGATGGGAATTGTGACTGTTGTTGTGACGCAATAAAGAACAAAAAGGCTTCTCTCAGCAATGGAGATTATGCAGATTCAGGAGATGAGTCATACTTGTTGGATCAAGGAATCCGTCGCACTTCCTACAAAGTCTGTGGGTGTCAAAGGTCAAAGGTTACAGGAAATGGAGAAGGTCAAGAGCTTCCTCATGAGTATGAAGACTCGGAGTTTGAAGTCGAAGAAGATTTACAAGCAAGCATTGAGGAGATTTTAAAACATCTTTAGCTGATTTACTTCAATTCAACAATAAACCTTAATTGCATTTTATGGAATTGAAAAAACAAAGGACATATATGAAATGCTCATTAGTTTTCTAATCATTTGCATCAATTCTTACGCATTTTTGTTTAGAATTATTATGCCAACAGAATATGTTTGTGTGTTCTTCCATAAGCATAACTATTTCCCATTACTTCTCCACACTAGATACTAAATGAACTGCTTTTTTTGCTGGAATAGAAAAAAGCAAAAAAAGCAGTTCTTTTGGTTTTAGCGTCAAGCATATTTCTATTAGCAACTGTTTTAGTTACCTAAGACTTTCGACCTTTTGGGACAAAATTGTTCGATGAAATATTTAGTAATTCGAATTAAATTTGGGTGTAGTTGTGAAGCAATAGGATATTTAGAAAATGGGAGAAAAACTTTATATGATAGTTTCTTGCATTCTGTTTTGGATGCTACTACTTGTTCCTTGTCTGATGCCTTCTGGAAGAGAAGATGTGGGTGAATCTGCCCCGGGTGTGGTCACAGTTGTTGCTTGCTTTCTATCTGTTGTCTGTGTTTACTTGGTCATTCTGAAGAGAGATGCAGATTTGGGCAGATTGGCTCAAGAAGATGATGAGATTCAAGGATGTGAAGAAGAAGAAGATATGATGCTTTTTAAGGTAAGCTTTGTATGCACTTAATTCGGGGTATTGCACGCGGGGTATGTGTGAACATTTTAAAACTGCTTGGATTAATTGTGCTTTGATTGTTGCAGCCCGTGAAGAAAGAGCTTGCTTTCATCAAGGCTGAAGGGATTGGGAAGGAAGAAGATGAAACCCGTTCTTCATACTTCAAGGACATCGGAATCCGGTTTGTTCGACTGAATCCCGAGAAAAAGTCCAAGAAATGTCAAGTTTCAAGTAAGCAGATGGAATCTCTAGGAGGAAATGCAGAAGAAGAGAGTGAAAGTGAATACGAAGTTGAAGAAAGTCTTAACAGATTCTAGTTCCAAGGAGTGTGGCCAAATTAATTGTTGTTTAAAAGTGTCAAGGCATTCTAATCCTTTGTCTAAATTATTATTGTCTGAATGAATTTCATTGTGTAAGAAATGTAAAAATTGGTAAATGACTGAGCAATTAAATTAATTGGTGACGTAGAAAATCAAAAGAATTGATTGTGTAATTTTTTGTTAATTTTATGAAAGCACTTTGATGCTAAAAGAGATTTAGTTGTTTAGTTATAGAAAATCTTTGGGACTTACCATAAGAAATGGTGTGTAATGACTTAAGGGTCAGGTCAAGGGTCAGGCAGCACTGTGAGTAGAGTTTGATGATAAAAAACCGTGAAAGTTTTAATTCCTTTATCAATTTTTTACGAAATAACTTTTGCATTTTAAACTCACAATAATATAAAACAATTTTTAATTTCCGAATGAGTTCAGGATTTTTGGGGAGTTTTTGTAAACAAAATTATGTCATGTGAGAATGGGGCTGTTCGTAAATTACGTAACGCAAAAATCGTCCTTTTTTGACCCCCTCCTCCCCCTCGTAACGCACCTTAACGTTATAAGATAGGGAACTTTAACGCGACGCAGCGTCTGACCCCCCCACCCATCTCCTGCGCTACGTAATTTACGCACAGCCCCAAAGTAATAACAATAGAGTTTTTTGAATGACACAGAAGGGAAATATTGACCGAGTTTTATTATTGTTTTATTTTTTGTATTGTTGTTGCATGCCAAGTTTAATACTTAGTTAGTTTCTTCCTGGTTCAGTATTCACCGTACAATATGTATAAAGCAAGATATAATGTTTTGTATTTAATATAATTCAAATACTTCATTTTATTGTTTATACTGTAAGCTACCGAATTTCCTGAAATAGAACCCCTTTGGTAACTGATAAATAAGAGCCAAGTTTAAACTAATAATACAAGAATAAAATATTAATTAGTTAGATTTTCACTGGAAATTAAATTTTAAAAATAATATTTTAATAAATTAAAAATAAATTAAAAAATAAATTATAAACAACTTAAAATATTAAAGAAGCAGCAGGAGTATGTAAAATAGTGGGAGTTTAATTTTAATAAACATTTGGGAACTCATGGATTTTGAAGGGGAAGCTAATCTTTAAAATACGGTAAACCGATTCTTAGTTGTGTCATGAATTGGCCTACTATAACAAATTATAATTATACGCGGAAATGAATCCATTGTTAACAATACAGAGAATTAGGTTACATAATATTCTACATCCATGTCACCAATCACAATTTATTTCAAAGCTTAAAATTATAATTTAAATATGGTTATTTTATTAATGAAAAAAATATTTTTATAAAATATTTAACACTAAAAACTTTATAAAATTAATAGAAACTTTACAATTATTTCTATTTTACTGGATTCCATATTTGCTGTAAGTAATTATTCTTTAAATGTAAGCTATAATAAATGATAATCAGATGTTAGGAAAAATCGATTAATTCCAATATTTAATTAATTTATGTTTTACTTGATTTATTAAACTAATTATCATTAATTTAATTTACTTTTGGAACAGAAAGAAGAAACTAAAAATGATGTCTGTTCGGATCGGAATGGTGGTGGCTTGTCTCTTTGTAATTTCTACAATGGAAATCCGGAGCGTGTCCTCTGACGACGGGCCTCTTTGCAAATGTCCTTCGGATGTCAAAAAAGTGACTTTCTTTTGTGGAAGTCAAATTCATCGAATTGATTGTGAAGAGAATAACGTGTATACTTGTGAAGCGGCTGGAGAAGTCCCGAAGGTGACGAAGGAATGTGACAGTTGTCAACTGGAAGAGAAGGGAAGTGACAATGAGGCCAAGTGTTTCACTGGAAATATCATTCCACATAAAGGTGCACCTGCTGGAGGCGAGGAAGATGGATCGGAAGAAGTGCTCACTTATGTCACTCCAAAGAAAGATGTCTTTCCTCCTTTTGATAAAGATTAATAACTGGTTGAGTATGGGAATTCCTCCTTTTCATCAAAATTTATTTATTTTTTATTTTTTAAATTGGTTCAAATTAAAATTATGTAATTTATTCTTGCATTGTGGTGTATTTTGAAAATAAAGTAGCCATTGTTTTTGGATTGTAATATTGCTATAAGATTTTGCTACAAAATATTCCATTTTTGCATCTCCTAATTGAGAGGATTCAGTTTACTCTAGAATAATGTTCGCTAGCAAAGATGGTCTACTCAGCACCCGCATAGGTACAAAGATCGCAAAAAAAACCAAAATGTAGAATAGAAATCCTGGGAAATTTTTTAACAACCGATTTTTTTCCTCCCCGAAAATGTCACGGAGCCTTTTCCTGATTTTTGATATTCTACCCTAAGTCTATGTAACAGTCAACCCTGTCAACCTTCATTAATAGATGTCACCTAATTATTAATTCCCCTTTATAAAACTGCAAACTCCCACTTGACCCCATGTAACGTTTGAAACCAGATTGACATTAAATAATTAATTGAAACTGCTTTTATTACAAAACCGAATATTTAAGAAATAAAGGTTCGTCCGGATACAAACAGAATACTAAAATTTAAAAAATTTAAACCGAACGAAGATTTAAAAAATGAAAAAATAAATACACAAAGTATTTTTGGAAATCATTATCCAGAGAGTTTGGGAGAGTTTTTACTTGAATACGAGAGGTCCATCATCCTTATTCTAATTCTGATATGCAATTCAAAACGTTAAAAAAAATCCAATGATTTTGGTTATAATAAATAGTACTCAAATATCAAGCAATTGAGCATCACGTCTTATCCATTCTTCCGGACAAGATCAACATGACAATTTTAATTGTCCATGATCAAGTAGGCTCGCCTTTATGACACTGTAAAGACTGGTAAAAACTTAAAAAAGTAGAATGAGGCTCATGATTTCCTATGATAAAGCTGAGCATTGAGAAATTCATGTGATTGCATAACAACAAAAGTACATTATAGCTTAACTAACTTTGTCTTTGGGAATGTAATTATTCACGTAGACTTTGTTTTTCTCGGTTTGACTCTTGTGACGAATTATTGTAATTTAATCTATTTATCCTTTTTCGTAGTTTTTTTCCATTACTTGCGAAATAAACTAATTTTAAAGATCAATTTGAAAAACAACATGATACAATGGGTTGGTTACAGCATCTGTACTTCCTATTTTTTGTTCCTTTGTTGATTCTTGTCTGCTAAAATAAATTTGAATAAATCAACAAACAGTATGAGCACCTGGAACGGTTTTGCTGATTAAAAAAACACGTTTGATTTTATTTATTTTCAAGTGATTTTGAAAAGACTTTTGTGTGCACTAAGGAATTTTTGATATACGAACTGTTCATGTCAATTGCAAAGCAATAATCAAAACAGTTGTGTTGTTTATTCCGAATCATTTTGATAATTTAATCTTATTTTAAAGATAAGCTGAAAAATCAAATAATTTATTTACTTTATTTTAATTATTATGTAACATGTTTTTTAAGTTTAAGTTAATTATTGTTGTGTTACCTGTGAATGAAATTCAAAGCAAAAAATTATTTAATTTGTTTTCGTAGATAAGGATTTTTGTGAATTGTATTTTTGCACAATTTGTAACTGCCTGTGAATTAATTGCATTTAATTGATAGTCAACAATGCAGCAGCAGTATGCAGAATTCAATTAGTTTTAAAGCAGTTGAAAGAAATCGAGGTATAAACAACGGGCAGATTTTTTTTACATAATTTAATGAGTTTCCATATAAATAATTGATTTATTGGCTTAAATTGTCGAGTTGGTACTACACAAGGCCGTAGAATGCTATAGCTACGATAATCAATCGCTGAGCGGCTGTTAGAGGTTACCTCACTTGTGTAGAAACC
>JAQGAA010000223.1:0-27246 GCA_034696425.1 Isotoma viridis
TAATAGATTCCAGCTGAAATTAGTTGGGTTTTTTGAAGTATGTCTGGATGATGCCTTTTTGCACAAAATCGGTTGATTATAATGATTAGTGGCACAAATTTACGGATGACTAAAACTCATACTTTGCATTTGATGAATAAACCAGCGTAATTTCTGCCACATCCGACCTTCCCGTATATAGAATATTAATATTACTACACATTATAAAACAGCCCACTTATACTCACCAGTCATAATGACATCAGCAGAAGAGCAACCAGAAGATCGAAACTGTAGGGTATCCAGACTGCTGCAACCAACTCTCAAAGTAGTAAACCCATCATTACATTCATCCTTCACTTTCATCCCGTCGCGGACTAACCCTGTCACCGCAAACTGACCCAAATTTGGACACTGTCTCGTTTCCGGTGTGGACGCTGTGGATAGAATAAATAACACTGAAAAGCATGACCCATGTGAACTATATACTCACTCTCATCCTTTTTTATCACCACCACCACCATCACCCCCCGTCACATACAAAATACAATTTTATAAAAACTACAAAAAACCATGCTAAACATCATCATCTACCAACACTACCTACTACTCTTTACCACTTTTTACGTAAATTATACACAAAATACAAAAGAACTGGCATCAGGGACAGGGCATTAGGTCAATCCAGGCCAGACCAATCTACCAATGCTCAATGCACATGAGGATACTTAAACTAGACAGACTGAAGGGGATAATATTATTATTATGTGCAGAAAATACCTAACCTTCCTTTCTTTTCTTGTTTCTTACCCAATAGTACAAAGAAAAAAGGGTTTTTTTCTTTTACTTTTACTTCGTATCATAATAATAATAATACCTACTACTACTACTGCCAACAACTACAACTAACACAATACATAGAATGCAACTTATACACAGCTAAATAAAAGCTTATTTCTTAGTTGGTGTAGTTTTGGACTAGTTGAAGAAATACTACTCAGTAGTACTTTCACCAGCTTTCACTCTCTCTCTAAGGATAAACTTGGTTGAAATTCTTTTCTTGGTAGAAAATCCGGCTTACTTCTTCTTCATGGTTTATGATAGCTCACAGAATAGAGAGAGTAAAAGTGCCTACACAACAGTAGTAGTTGTTGTTGTTTGCTTGCTTTTTTAGAGAGCTCAAACTCTCCAGGCAGCAGTTTCCCAAGAAGAAACAACACAAATATCTTAGTAGGTAGTTGTAGTACTTTCACCCAGAACAAGTTTTTTGGGCTTTGGTCTCTCTCTGGCTTAGTGCCTGCCTATGGTTTATCAAATACTGTTACTACTTCCTATTGTCTTCTCAAAAGCTTTCATAAACCACTTGAAACTATTTCTTGGTGAAAGTATCACAGAATTCTTAAGAAAAATCTGAACCTTAACGCCTACGAAACCCTTAGGAAGGTTAACAAAGAAACGTGTAACAGTATTTGTGTCCAAAACCTTTAAATACTACAGAAGACTGATGCTACCTAGTTTATAATAGTAGTTGGTAGTAGTAGTGACAGTCAGTGGGGGTATAGAGAGCCCTGTGTAGTCGTACTTACAAGAAGTACAACTATCAAGTATGAACTACTCTAGCAAAATTATGGGAACTTGGCATTCTTTTTTTCCAAGGAAAAAAAGTTTTCCTTAAAAACAGAATGCATTTGAGTGAAAGTTATGAGTTCACGAGGTGGAACGAAATAAACTACGGGGTACTACGGGTAGTTAGAAATAATGTGAGTGCACAAATCACTTCAGATCATGTAAGAATAGAAGAAGGTCTCCTCAGTAGTGGTAAGTAGTAACTGGTTGGTTGGTAGTGGTAATCAGAAGAAGGGTTGAATTTTTGAATAGGGAGTGAAAGTTTTGTTCTCTCTCTAAAAGAGATGAAAGTTATGAAGGGAAATTTCTTTCTGGGAAAATAAGATCAAATAACTAATAACTGTTTAGAAGTTTTGGATCTTTTTGAAAGTTAATGCTCCTACTGGTTTCATGTTCAAGGTGATTTTTCCTTTGTGTAATCAACACAAGGGTTTTATAACTATGGGACTCTCTTAGCTGATGATGCTGACTTATGCAAGATCATATAGGATAGGGTGGATGATGATATGATTATGAAATTGGACAGCTGCAGTGCGGAAATACTTGGGAAGGAATGAAATAATAGAAACTATGAGATATAGTGAGAGTACATTGGGAGAATGCATCAATGGGGTATTTTCTCTGGCAGTGACATTATTAAACAAAACATTCTTGGGTTTATTTTCCAGTTAGGATTTCATAAAAGATGCAACAACATTTGAATATCTGTTTCAAACTTTGACTGCATTGTCATATCCAGTAGCAAATACTATGGAGTCTGAGTTTTGATTATTTGAATGGGTACCTAGTTTGTGACAAAAGTCGTTAGATTGCAAGGACCTTTGAATGCATTTTAATTGTATTTTAGTCTAACTGAAAAAGTCAGTGTCACAATGTTCTCAAAAATTCATTGTGACAGTGTGAAATTATTGTCAATTTTAAAATGTAGTTTTTGGGTTTAAATTTTCAGAAAAAAATGTCTAATTGATAAATTGACAATTATTTGCAATATTCTTATGACCACAGTTTTGCACCCACTGGTGAAAGTTAAATATAATTTTCTTTAAAATACTAATTTCTCCGTCAAGTGATTTCCTTAGCAAAATTAAGCATTAGGATTACTAATATACATTTACATACTTATTAAAAAGACTGGAAAAGTTTGCAAAAATCCCCCAAAGTTTTGTTTCAGTTCACACTAAAACTAATAAGTAGGCTAATCACAGTAGAGAAACCAGTTTTAAAAACACACTTCAGTGTAACATTAATGCTTCTCCTAACTTGCAATTTAGTCCCGACAATATAAATGCAAGGAAGCCAAGCTGTTATTCCATTCCAAGTCCAACCTAGTTTCACACTTTTGTCTAATGACACTTTTTTCACAAGAGTTAAAGACCGACCACCATCATCATCATGCATATAATACATAGTGTAGAAAAGAGTTGAGAAACAAACTTACAGACAAGTGTGACGTAAGGCAGCTGGCTTTGGTTGAAATAGGAGATGTGACAAGCGTCATCCGGTCGACGGGCCATTGTACCTAAGAGTTCACAGAAAACCGTCAGTAATTAAAAATTAATTATGCATTGCCATTCTCTACTTTCATATTATTGTCCCTGGACCAATCTATACTTATGACATTGGATAAGATATAACCCATAATCCAAATGCTCCTTAATAATCTCTACCCTGTCTACTCTGTGTATATAAGCTAACTAACCAACTGCGTGACTTTGTTTGGAAGGATTTTACCTATTTGTACTTTCTCTCTAGAGGAATTTAACCGGACATACGGACTCGGAGCTTTTGACTCTGTAAAACTGTTTGTTACTCGCATTTGTTGCTATTGCTGGTGCAATGCGATTGTGCCATTTTCTGCAAAAAGGACATTCATGTATAGAGGAACTAGTGGAAAGCAAAACCTATTTGTTTTTACACCCTTTTGTTACTAAAACTTGTGTAAGAGTCTTTATACTCATAGACAGTGTATAGTGGTTACATGAATTCTATAGTATTAAAGTTTCTATGACCGAACTCATGGCATTTTGTTATTTCAGACTGTACATTCTCTGGAACCGTGAGGTGAAATCGGTATCAAATGCTTTTATTCGTAGTAAAATAAAGATTCCATTAGGGTCCGGGTATGAAATATATAGTCAGATGTTTGTATGTATTTCCTCACACATTTCACTTTCATCTCATTTTGCTACTGATTGTGTCCTTTCTCTCTTAGTTTCTAAAGAGTTTTATTATTATTTTGTCTATTTATATTTTATTTGCAAAATTATTGCCAATCATCAAAGAAATTCCTTTCTTGTTCCAAGGCTGTCGTTTGTTTCATCTTTATGAAGCTGATGGTATTATTGCTATTAGAATTATTTTCAATAACTAACTCTGCTTGGGTGAACTACACAAATGAAACTTCAAAGGGAATCTTAGTATTAAAGTTTTTATTTGACTTAAAATAGTAGGAATATACTCAATGTAGAGAGAAAGCATTCTCAAAATTTTGCTATTCATCTGCATTCGCCTTGAGACATGCAGACTTGAAGAAAAATTAGCTTAATTGGATTTCCCTTTTGAAATTGGAAACGAAATCAATAAATAGTTTGGAACCCAGTTCTGGTATTTTTTTCTTACCCATTTGCATCTCAACTATATGGCCATCACGTTTGTACAAAGCTGCACAGATATAGCCGCTCTGACTGTAATTTCATAATAAAAACAAAGGAAGTTTTATTATTATTATTAAATTGCATAAAAATAATATCGAGTATGCCTTTAAATAATATTGATAAATTATATTATCAATAATGCTTGTAGGTAAAGCAGATAAAATATTATAAAAAGGTATTTTTTATTAACTGTTAAATTGCATAAGGATTATATCGTGTATGCCTTCGTGTATAAATTGTAAATTATTTTTAATCTGTAGGTACAGTGTTTTCAATCGAGTGATCTTGATTTAAATAATTACTTATCAATTATATTCAATTATAATGCACGTGTATTCTTGTGTTTCTTTTGACCATTTCATTGGAACAAATTCATATTAAAAAAATAATATCATCTTACTACACGGATTTCTTACACAATCCTTTAACCACATAATCATCCTAATAATAATAACATCTCTACTCTATCATCATCATAATTCTATCTTAAGGTTTTACTTGTACCTTAGGCAAGCAAACAAAGATAACATTAGAAAGAGCAACAAATCACAAGAGCATTCATTCATTCATAATAACACAGAATAAAGGATGGAATGGAAATTCAGACCCATTAGTTTTCATTAGACTGTGTTCAAAATGACAGGAGTTTTAGCATCAGCTTGGCATGGCACAACATGCATTATTACATAACATTTACCTATATATAAGATTCAGATATTCATTCATACAAGACATGTTAAACTTCATAATAATAATACAGGAACAATACAAAAAGGGCATGTGTGTATGTGTATACGAATGGGTGGGTGGTGGCAGTGGTGGTTGTAGTGTACGAGTGTGAAATATTATTATTATTAATGGCCATTTCTACTCTCTTCTCTAGGAAATAAAATCCTTTGACGATTATAATATGCCGTATATGAGAGATCCATGTATTATTTCATATGCACACAGAACACAAAGGACAAACAATATTTTATACAAATCCATTCTGCTTGCTAAAGAATACCAAAAGTACAAGAAAGAAAGCAGAATTGTTGGAGAATTTCATTCAAAAACATGAGACACCTTCAACTTCAAATCCTAAACATAGGCAAATAATATATGGTGATATTTTTATTATTATATTATTATTATGAGATGGATTTTTTATTCTTGTATGAAATTCTATAGTGATTTAGAAAGTATATAAAAAATACTCCATGGACTGGACAAGGAACGACAGTGTTGTGTTTGTGTGACAAGGAGTGAAGTAAATGGTTATTTACATCTAGGATTAATGTTAGACAGACACATAATGTTCTCGTTACAACAAAGACAATAAAATAGCTTGACAATCTGCATAACATTATTAAGTATAGAAATAATGGAATGAAAGGAAAGTGTATAAGCAGAAGAATAGTTTGTCTGATGGTAGTAGTGGATGGATTAGAATGATGGGACTGCTACTACTCAAAAGATCTTTATTTATAATGCATGATATGATCATTGTGATGGGGATGATATGCAAGGAGTAGGAGAGCTATGAAATGAATGCATTCCACGTGTTGAGGGTGGATCTTGTGAATCTTATGAATAAATGTGAATGAATGAATGAATATTGTCAAAGTAGGGTTGACACTCGGTATTAAATGATTTAAGTTATTTAATGGATGAATTTAGTTTTAATGTCAAGGCGGAGTGTGATATTTTGTTAATTATCGTATTATGTATTAGAACAAATGTTCAATTAAGTCAACTACTGACGTGGCTAAATTGGCATCTACTGTCTTAATGTTTTAACTATTCTGTGCTGCAAGACAAAAATGGAGCATATATTATGCAAATTATTATTAAAGTATTTATGATTCTTCGTTTTTCTATCAAGTCAAGCGATATCAAAACAAATCATTAGAAATACATATTAAAATTCATCTTCAGTAAACTCCCGGATCTTAAAAACCGAAAGAGCGGGTTGTGCTGTAACTTATTGGTTAATATGCAATGCCAAACGTGCCTATATCAATACGGTTAAATAATTGTTTTAAATATTCTATGTAGCAAGACAAAAATGGAACAAATATATGCAAATTATTAAAGTTAATAATTTATGAATCTTCCTTTTTCCATCAAGTCCAGTGATAGGAAACTTAGTCAAGGAAATAAATTTTAAAATTCATCTTCAGTAAACTCCCGGATCTTAAAATCCGAAAGAAAGGGTTGTGCTGTACTTTGTTCCGAAGAACCGATTCCACTAAGGAATATTGCACTATTGCACGGCATTTCAACTAACTGCTTATCCATTACAAAAAGAGCATTCATTCCACTACTACGACTAGGCCATTCCCAGTTTTGTTTTGTTGTTCATGCACAAAGAGAAAGAGAATAATACGAGATAAGTGTGTATAGTTATCTTGTTGGAGAAGAAAGCTTGATATTATTATTTATGGAATGATACATGACTTTGTACTTGTGTGTCCTTACCATTCAGAAGTAATATGAAGAACGAGGACAACCCTGTCCAAAGTTGGATTATCCTTAATATGCTGACAGACGGCTGTCATGGTAAGTGTGTTGGGTCCCATCCCAGCCAAATCGGATGAGTTGCTTACTCTTAGGGTGCTTGAGTCAAAAGCAAATGTTGACCTTTGGTCCAGTGTATGCCATTGGGCATGAGACTGGACCCATGAGGGGAACTGACATTTGGACTGTGTAGGAGCTGTGAAGTTAAAACAAGACATAAGTATGAATCCACAGAAGATACTCTCAAAAAACTACTTATATCATGCACAAATATTTCTAAGCTTCTTTTTGGTTACTGTGTATGTGTCTACGATCACTTTTTTGCTTCGCCATACTCCTCCAAACCGTACTAAATTTTTGATAAGCTTGGCGAACCGAGACCACTGAAGGATTTTGCTTCAGTGGGTGTATTCCTACGGAGTACATGTATACAAGGGTATTACTCCCCTAAAACAAGTACTACTGGCTGCCCTTACAGTATTAAATCTTCCCGAAAGTTAAATATGTAGGTGCATTCTTACATTTGAGTAGATCTGTTTAGACTTTTACATTCAACCCTGTGGTCTCAAGGCTATTTGCGTTGAGAATCAAAGAAAAAACTAAAAAAGACAAGAAGGGACTAAAACAAACGAGACGGAGTGTTTGGAAAATAGTGCATTTATTTGCTGCAAAGGATTTAGCTCTATTTTGTAAACTTACCTCTTTTAAGAATCATAGTCCTTGACCCTTCCATAGGGGTTAAACCATTGCAAGTTGCATCTCCAGACTGGGCTACCCGGAATAAAATATCTGATTGACCCGTACCACCACCACCCGGTGCATTTGCTGTGAGAGCTGCTGCTGCAGAATTGTTTCCAAAACCCCCATGGACTACAGTATTAGTTGTTGAAGGGAATACTCCACCTTTCTTACTTTTTTCGTAGACAAAACATCTAAAACGCTCTTCGTAAGAGGCGTGATGTCGATATTTAATTAATCCTAAGAGGTATCTTGACGAGCCTTCTTTCCACGTTCCAAGACATTGCAGTTCTTCAACTGGATAAAAAAATAAAAAGTAATATTGTTATAACTGTATTCTCTTTTGTAGCGTATTGTATAGTAAATGTATAGAATTTTTGTATACAGTTAAATGAATTCAGATCACGCTCAGCTTAAGTATATACAATGAAGATTGGAAGTTATCTTGTGAGGAAATTGGGATTTGTAAAGTATGAAGTGGGTAGTAATGATTTGAGTGATTTTGAAGATTTTTCTTTCAAATAAAGAAAAAGTTTCCAGAAATCATATAATGATTTTTTTCGGGTTTGTAATGGGTTTTTGTTACTTTTTACAGTTGAATTTATGACAAAATGAGGTGTAATGTAGTAAAAAAGAACATATTTTAACTTTGGGAGAAAAAACTCCATATCAGACTAGGCTAGTACTATGAGGCTTATTTGATTATCATAAATTTGACCGAGAAAAGTTTTGTCAACTTGAGCATTTCAAAAGAATCTGAAGTGACGAGAGTAAATTTTTGTAGTTGTGCAAGTTACGCTCTGATGTGGTGGATTGTACTCGGGAAAGATTGTTGTGCAGGATTGAACATTCTCTAGTGGAAGGACTTAAGTTAACGGCTTATGAAAGCTTAACTGAACAAAAGAAGTAGAAAGTTTTATTTTTTTGGCTTTTGAAAATAAAAAGAAGTGGAAGTGGTAAGGATAAAAAAGTGCTTTAGTTAAAGTTGAGACTAGACAAGGTTTTCAAAGAGCTCGTTAAGTTTTTCTGAATCTTTTACACTTAATAGAGTCGGTGACATAATGCATTCACTCAGAGTGATAATAATAATAACAATATGTTGACTGATGTTGTTGTGTGAGGGAGGAAGGATGATTCGAATGTGTGATTTACACACAATGTTATTCTGTCATTTTTTGGTGTGTAAATATTAAAGTGAAAGTAGGTGAAAGTGACATTTTAATGTTTGTAGGTAAATGTAATTCTATGAAATATTATGGAGAAAGCGTTTTTTTTTAATTAAATATTTGTACAGTAAAACACGGGAGCTTTTTCTTATCAAATTGCGTATGAAATCATTGACAATTCGCCTAAATTTTTATCTAAATTTAAATAGCGAAGCTTTTTAATTATACAACCGATCCATCCGTACTTTATCATAAGTTTCCACTTGTCATCCTGTGGCAGAAACCAGGATGCGTAGCTAATAATATTATTAGGGGATGTTAAAATGTTTAACTTCTAACTGACCGAGTTCTCCAAACTTGTATGGCATTTCGAGAGAGAATTATAATTATCATTTATATTTCTCCGAACATTAACCAAATTATAATTCCTAAAACTGTCCAACTCAATTATCCTAAACGAAAACATTCAATTATCTCTGAAAGGTTTAAACCGTTCTACCGTTTTCATAAACGCATGAAGGAGTCGCTCATCTGTGTTGTTTGTAGAATTTGTGAAAAAATTAGAAATTGCGATGTTTTCAAACATACAGCGCACTGTTGAATATTTAAGAAATCGAGTAAGCAAAAACTAAAATTATTTGTAGATGCAGTAATGAATTATTTTTAATTATAAAAAACCTAATGATCCTGCCTGTTAAATAAAAATCAATCAACTTGAATTGAAGACAAACACAAAATGCATTAAATAAACGAAACCTATTTTTATTTAACATTTCACATGTTCACACAACTCTATTCAAGTATTTAGCTTTCATTCAACTGCCTCATTTCATCTCAAAGGAGAAAGCTTTGTTTAAAGAAAGAGTCTTCTTCTCTAGAGTATATTATTACATAACTCCATCCACTCCTGAGTATAAGCAAGGTGAATTTTGTTCTTTAAGTAAAAAAACACAGTAAAATAAAAACCGTAAATTCACATAAATATTCAAGGGAAAAAAATAAGAAAAAAGTAAAAGAAGAAAATTTCCCTAGAGGAATATATCCTTGGGTTGTGCCTTGTATACTTCCTACTGGCTTTCTTCAAGTGAATTCCCATCGGAAGAATACAACCACATTTTTACATTTCTTATTCTTATTCCATTTCCACCACCACACACACTCTCTCGTATCTCATCGGCCGACCCACAAAATATGAAATGGCTTAAATTGGAAAAGCAAATTTACATTTCATTTCTCTCTCCCCATATATACACTCATCCTATATAACCTCTTGTGTACTTACTTTCTCCAAGTGTATTTTTCTCCTTTCACTTTCAATACTAAAATGCCAAAAAAAAACTACAAAAACGTTAACTTTCTCTGTCACAGTCACACACAACTATTAGAACCACAATACAAAATACAACAACGCAAAACGTCTGACATTTTAAAACTTAGATAGAATCCGAAGAATGACAGGACGCTCAAAACTACCTTAAGTTAGTAGTAACAAAGTTTATTCTCAAAAACCTCTTGAGCATTTAGTTCAAGGGTTTTTATTCCTTAGAATTGCAGTAGGCACTCATCAGTCATAAACCAACTTAGAAAAAAAAACATAAATGCAGAATCGATTTATTTACTGTGTATATTTCTTTAGCTAAAAGGAGGTTTCATTGCGAATCTAAAATGTTATCAAATTGTACAAAATTCATATACCTTGTCGTCTAGAGACTTAAACCCTGGTGAATATTATACCCGGGATATGCCCGCTTGTGCAAAAGGTAATAAAAAAATGTGGACCAACAGCCAGGGTAGGGAACAACCACAATATTTAAGTCTTAGCCAAAGAAGATAAGATCCAACAAGAAGGAGAAAAATTCCATCGAAATCTATTTTATGTATTTTATCGCCATTTCTTATCATTCCATTCCCAGGTCAATTGATACGTCGTGTACTCATCCCGATCCGATATACCTAGCAATTCTACCCGGGTATTTGTACCACTCGTTAGGAACCGAAATAATAAAAAACCTAG
The DNA here is from genome assembly GCA_034696425.1 of Isotoma viridis. NCBI lineage: Eukaryota > Metazoa > Arthropoda > Collembola > Entomobryomorpha > Isotomidae > Isotoma > Isotoma viridis. Next base: position 10,680 of record JAQGAA010000223.1, read on the forward strand.
AAAGCAAGTAGAGGGTAAATGGTTAAAAATAAGATAACAATTTTTATCTCAACGCAAGATGCAGAAACCGTGAAAAAGAAGAGAATTCCAATCAAAGATTAGATTACACTGTGGAATGAAAGTATGCAGGCACAGGACGATTGCACATTTATACAATATGAACTCACGTGTGCCCATTTGCACTTTTAGAATTAGCAATTTCTTCTTCTGTGTGCAAACTAGTACTAGTAACATAGTTCTCAGGTAAATAATACCTAAGGTAAGTTAAGATCCCATCGGGACTTTTGAGACAGTTGGTTTGTCTATACGAGGAGAGAGACGCTTTTAAACTTATTTTACTAGTTTTTACTCTCTGACCTGGGTTGAAGGTGCATATGGATAAAATAGACTGATTTAACTGACTTGAGGTAGTATGGGAGTGGTTGGTGGTGGTGGTACATGGTGTAATGAGCCGACTAAGGATGGATGGGATTCGTGGGAAGTAGAGCTCGTAAAGATATGGGATTAGAATATAATTAACCTGGATTCTCTTATTGGTTTTTTATCTTCTCTACTGTCTTACTCTTGGCCTACCCACTACTACTACCAATCCTGAGCATACGACTCCCGGGTAAAACTTTGTAATACTTTGAGAGTATTTTATTTCATATGATTTTAAGAAATATAATTCGTTTCTTGAATGAAATGAATAAGAAAGTGGGAGAAACGGTGAGAGAAGAGTTTTTGAAGAAGTATAATATGGTTTTGTGAAACTGGAACCAGAACCCACACCGTCTGTCTATGTGTGTGGGGTTCGTTACAGTTGGAACCACCAAGAGGAAAAACCCAAATGTAATAACTCTTCTTCTTTTGAAGGCTCAACTTAGTTTGTTAGCTGGCTTCTTAGGTGAAATGAGGTGGAATAGGATAAATGAATCTCAGAGGGAGGAACAAGAAAGTGGAAAATACTTGGAGGATCTTTTATATTATAAGTTGGAGAGTAGTATGAGTAGTTTCTACGGTTTTACCCCCACCGACTACCCTACTGGGTAGAGAAGATGAGTCTTGGGAAGAAAGGTAGGAGAAAAGAAAATGAGTTTTAAAAAATCTGCAAAGATTGCACATTTTTTATACTATAGGGGAGAAAGTGGAAGGATGGATTTTTATAAGTTTATTACGGGGTTTTTGGCTACGGGTTGATACTACTATGGATTGGTTGGTTGGTTTTGCTTACCTGTACTTTCGGTGCCAGGGACATCAGGACAAGCCTGGAAATTGAGTAAGAGTCTTGAAGAATGGATGCATGAGTCTATAGTTGATAAAGGGTATTTACAGTCCCCGTGACCTCTGTTGTATGTGAAAGTAAATGGTCCTTTGAATGGACAGTCGATAGGCACACCCTCGAGTCTAAACATACTAAAGAGATTCGCATCTCCTGTGATTGTTGAGCAAACGTTTCGGAGCGTTCTTCGCTCTTTTATGCAAAATGCTGAAAATAGATTCAAATTTGGGGTTTGTATTTACTAAAATTGATTAAGTTCTGAAAATTAACTAAGGTTTATGGAAATTAGGTTTAGATTAAATGTATATTTTAAGGGCTTACTTTCTTTATATTGAAGTACGTTGAGGTGCTTCTCGTGAAAAACTACGCAACGATAGCAATTATCCCTCCTGAAATTATTCCAAATTATTTTTATGTTTTTTTTTAATTTTGAAAATTGAAGCAATTTAGAGCTCCAACTTCTGTGTAGAGAGAAAATTTAAAAATAATTACAAAAGACGTAGATCGAATTAAAAGCTTTGAGTAATAGTGACTTATTATAAAAATTTTGAAAATACTTTTTAACAACTTTTTAAAAAAAATTTAAAAGAGTATTTTTTAATCCAAAAGAATACATTTTTTTAAACACTTTTTTTTAAATATTAAAAGAGCATTTAAAAAAATTTTTTTTTAATTTTCCAAAAATTTTGAAATAAATTTTGAATAAACATATGAATTTAAATAACAAAGGAAAACCGAGTAAATCATATTTCATAAACAAATTACGAACATAATGATTATCCAAAATGATTAATTAATCAAATAAATAATTGAAGAAATATATACTTACTCATTATAAACTAAGAACTTATCTCCATCCGCCTCAAGACATCTGCCCTTTGTACTAATAGAGCTACTATTGATTGTGATAGTTTGATGCACACCGGACTGGAACCAATTCCCTTCCCATCTCCCAGGCAGCTTACATCTTTCACCCCCTGAAATCATTCACACAAAAACATCCTTAATTTATTATTAAGTTACTAACTACACACTCTCTCTATTTATTACTTTTTACTCCTATTACTAAATACGACTTATAACAATATTACTTACTAACTACTTACTACTGTGACCGAAATTCAGTAGTAGTAATGTTCCTTCTCTTACAAAGAACCAATAAATTAATCACTCCACGGTTGCTTACTCTCTTCCTTTTTACTGACTCTCTACTTGCAAATAAAAACTATTGCAAAAAATGTCATCACAAAAAGACCAGAATCTAACCAGAAAGAATAACCTCATCCTAATACCACAAAATGCCCGCATTGCATTTCTCTAACAAGTTGCAAACATATAAAACAAAAAGACACAAAAGCCATGTATTTTTAACACACACAGATGATATTGTGTATGCTTCTTGGAAACATGTTCCAAGCTCTCCAAATGCTTAGCGCAGATTTTGGGTGAATAAATCAACTTGTTTTACTTTTTTTGTCTTGTAATAAATGAACATCTGAGACTACACTACTGTCCTAACCAAATAACCGTAACTGTAATGTAACCGGTGTATTGCATCAAGAAATACATTATAACCATAACCAGCAGCCACAGAAGCTACAAAAATCCCCTATTTGTGGTGGATTGGATAGGATGCTGAAAAAGCTGAAGACAAATCGCAATTTTTTTTATTCTTTACTAAAAGAGAGAGAGGAATTGCAATTTTCTTCCTATCAAGTGCACCCAGCATGGATGAGAGACAAGATGAATAATAATATTAAGGGCAATGGCAATAGCAGCAATAGCAATAGCAATTTTTTCCTTAGAATACAACTTGACTTGGCATTGGCAAATGGCAAATGTCCTTTTTTTCAGTGAGGATGTAGGGTAATATAAAATAATATAATAAATAATATAAGTAATATCCCATCTCGTAATCCATTCTATTTTGTACTCTAGAAACATAGTTAGTAGTAGTAGTTGGGGAAGAAAAAGATGCGGATTCTTAGGAATTTTGCTGAACTTCTGCAAAATAACTGGAACTTTTTAGAGAAGAAACTGCTGCAGCGTTCTTCCAGGTCATGCTGTATGTATGTGTCATGTAAGTTAGGCCGAATGGTAGTTGTTATATCATTGGATATACTATTGCTTGTAATATTTCTGACATTGGCTCTTGTATTATTATTATGGCTCGATGGCCAAGTTGTAAACAACAGCAGCAAGTATTATTATGGCTACTACTACCAAAAAAGTAAGTACCTATTATTACCTAAGTATGACTTAAGCTAGTCTTTTTCAACTCATCCAAACCCTTCTTGAGTTGAGTAGTTGTATGGAATCCAATAGAGTTTAGAAGAGATTTCATTCAACCATTAGGTACTACTAGCCATTCTTCACAACTATATATTATTATTGCATACTTCCTTACTACATGTCCCGATGAAGAAGAATTCCGAGAAAGGATGATATGCTTCTTATAGGAGGATGTAGTCAGTAGTGGCAGTTCTTACTGGTGGTAGCAGTGGTGGAAGGAAAGCAATCGATAATAAAAAGAGTTTTTATTGGACAGAAAAGAAAATAAGGGAAATTAATGACTCCCAAGACATTTACTTTTCGAAAGGAACGACTCTTATAAAGGATGGAAATGCTTTGTACAATAATATATAAGCTTGTGTACTTCTCAGTTTCTTTAGTCAACTCTTTTGGAGGATTTTTGATAGTCCTGCTGGTAGTAGTAGTTACGAGTTAGCCGGGTACTCTTAGTTTTGTGATATTAGTTTTAGTAGATGAATACAAGAAGTTTCCTTTAATTCTGATTGTATAAGATATTTTGTGTATTTTATACGCATTCTTATACCTAGAGAGAATACTGATTCAAAAGACTGAAGAGACATAAATGAATGAGTGAATATAATAGGGAGAAGGACAAACACACAACGGGTTTGCTTTTACTTTTTGAATACTTTCTCTCCTTTCACTATGTTGCATGCGTTCTGCTTGGTACTGACTATATAGTAGTGGTGGGGATTGTGATATTGTGTTTTTGGTACGGGTTAGATATTCTGTTTAATTACAGGGAAATCTGTACTTTTGGTACGCATTATATAAGAGAAATACTAAAATTCATAGTATAAAGGGTTGATCCGATACTACCCGGTATATATAAACTCAGGTTTATTTGTACAAGGAATAATGACACTAAAGAAGGATGGAAATTGCTTTCAGGCACTATGTCAACAAGAGGAATGTTCCTATTCCTAAAGCTTCCTTCCTCTATACTGGTGATTTAAGTTAAAAGAGAGTCTTAAGTTAGGTATATAGGTATTATTATTGTTTATTATTATGAAGATGATTAATCTTATATTTTATTTTGAATGTCTAGAGACCGTGACTTGATGACTTGAGATGTGAGTATAATAAGTAGGAAATTAAATAATGTTATAGAGAAGATCTAGGATTGAGCAACCGAAAGTATTTTAGTTTGGGTTAAGTTTTGGATTTGGATTATTAGAACTTAAAAATTTCATCTGAGATTCTAGTAAAAAATCAATGTGGCTTTTAAAACGAAAAATAACGCGTAGTGTTATCAAGAATTCAAGAGTTATTCCACAGAAAGGTCTTCGATATTTAAATACTCGGCTCAGTATACAATCTAAAAGGATTTACTTTTAAATATCTATTATTAAGCTTGCCAATATATTAAATCACAATTAAAATCAAAAATGGACACTTAGGCTTGATAAGTTAATGTATATGACATTTTTGTAATATACAACTAATGTGTTCGTCATAATTCAGAATAAAAACGTCCAAACAATTATTACAATTTTTTACAAAAAAAAATCTATATCCAAGCAGTTTTAAGCTCAATTTCCTGAAAACATCTTAATTTTTAGTTAGCCAACACCATTGAAATCAAACACTACAAAAGCATATAATATAAAGTAACAGAAGTACACTAAGGTTTATTACCTCTCAACTTATTATTAAGGTTCCACAGTAGCCTAATCTAAGAGTCAGGAACCCCTACTACCACTAATGCCACAATACCCAAGACAAATCCTTGGAACTAGACAAACCCGAGACTTTAGTTACATCTAACCCTTACTTGCCAGAGAATTCTGTGGAATAAGGAAGGAATTTGAGTAATATACACATACAAAAGCCATTAGAGTCAACTCAAGTCAACAACATAAAATGAACATTACAATAACAACCAATTCAATGAAGATGAAGAGTAAACGATGAGGAAAACTATGGTCATCATACTTAAAATATTTGGACAAAAAAACTCTCTTCACTAAAACAAAACATTTACAACACAACCAGCTCTAACAAACTAACTATACAACACATTCAATCCAATTCAATTTGGATGGATGGATACACACAACAAAACATAACAAGAGAGAGTCCAAACCTCAAAAACCTAAGCCAAATCCTTGTTGAAGCCAAAACCACGTTTTATTTAAGATAGAGCCAATTATAGTAGTGTAGTTAAGTACAACAAGATGCAATAAGTACAGACGTAATAATAATCTATGTCTTTAGTGCTTAGCGTTGATGGAAATTGAATGTGAGGAATGTCAGTTTGTTTCTAATCAGTACCAGAGACTTGGAAGAAAAATAGTACAAAAGTACTATTAACAAAGGGAAGAAAAAACAATATAAAAAATTGGCACTTTGAGTCAATATATTTTCTACAAAATGACAGGTACTGGATGGGGATATTACAAAAATGCGTTTCCTTTGAGAGAGTGTGTAATTACAATCAGAGAGGGTTTTTGGGAGCACATTTTCGTAAAAATTGGTAATAAATCGTTACACAAAAGTTAATAATGATGATTTACGTGTAGGTTTTATAGTAGGTAGGTAAAATTAGTTGAATTGAAATAAGTCGGGACTTCTTGTGGGATTTGAGTATTTTCTTTAGTTTTTCGTAACTTTGAGATCGAGATCGAGTGAGTAATTGTTTAGTAGAGATTTAGTTTAGTCAAAGACGATAACAGCTAATAGCTTGGTTTTTGTGCAATAATAAAATGACGGGAATTGTGTAAGGATTTGTAGTCTTAGGGGTTTTTTAGGAAATTGGAATTGTAATGAAGAAAATGTTCAATGTGCATTTTGTTATTAAGGGTTTATTTAAGGATTTCCTTAATGAGTAATCGATGGCTTCCCCCTTCCTGTTAATACAACTGTGCAGGAAGTATTCTTAGGGTTTTTTTTGTGGTGGACTTTTTTATACTTTGATTTCGGTTTTCAATGAATTTGTCGAATGGGTTGACTAAATGTAAGTTTATATTGGTTGTTAAAAAGGGTATAGGATACTTCATTTATGCTATAAACCGTAATAATGCAGTTCTTACTCTTTTTGGTTTCTAAAAACTTTTAATAATTGGCAAAACAAATAGGATTGCATTGAATGGAGTAGCTGTCCAGGGAAGAACATAACAAATGAGTTACGAAGGGGTGAATGGGATTGAAAGTTTGAATACAGAAGAGTGTGCTGTTAATTTCTCAGGATTGTATTTCTAAAGATTATGGTAGCCAATTGGTAGATTTACTGAATCTTAACAAAACAGTATGAATGTACTCTTACATCTTAATGTGTTTTTCCTCCACATGTGTCAAAACTTCAGTAGAGATACTTAAATTTATTTTTTGTATTTAAAAAATAATAACTTGAAAATCTTGCACAAAGTATTGCTTGACATGATTTTTGAGGAAATTAAAGAGCAGGAAGTTGTTTTTAATTCGCCTAAAATACAAAGAATTGTCATCCCCAACTTACAATGCCTAAAAATCTACATTTCAAAATCTATTCAGTTCCTTTTCGATTAACTTTGTCAGAATAATCTGGATTCTATCCAAAACATAATTCTCTATTTCTTGTGCAATCAATTTTTTTTTCATTTCATTCACAAAAAAATTCAAACCACCCAAGAAAAAGCATTTCTTTAACTCAGCAAACTTTTAATGATTCTCGATGAGAGATGAAGTTTTATTGATACTTCTAAATTTAATACTACAGCACAACAGTTTCTAGCGTCTGGAATGTATTAGAGTTTTCTTCAAGCCTGTTAATAAATACTAAAACTTCCAGAAAGGTTAAATTAGCTTGTGGTATTTTGAATTCTAATCTATTCAGTCCAGCCAATATACTAACTAGCTTTATCTCTCCATAGTACAAAAATAAATGTGCAGAAAAATGCACTTGCTATATATGCTAGAGAAATTATTTTGCTTTGGGTTGCGTATTTTGTAAAATAAAAATGCTTCTCGTGGTTTGAGTAAAAAAAAGTTGAAACTGAAGTTTAGAACATGTTTTATAGAAAATGCTAGTAAATCTACAATTTGTATCACTGTGTATGAGGTATGAGATGAAGTAAAAGTAACAAAATATTTTCAAAGCAAATAGACCTAATGGTCCAGGAATTCTTTCCCTCAATTTCTTCAATTTCCCTTGAGAGCTAGAAGTCCCTGTAGAGTCTTCTACCACTGCTACTACCCAGAGTTATTATTACTACACACAAACCCTAACCGAAACGGGGAAGAATCTTTTACTAAACTCCGGAAAAATACTTGAGCTGCTACTACTACCTCTCTGTCGTGTGTATGATGCATGATGGGATGTCAGACAGTTCAAGGGATTTGTTAACTTTTGAGTTCATCCTTCTTTTGCCTACTTTTATAACTTGATATTGTGTAATGTAGGTTTTTGAGGGTTTGACTAATAGTTTATTTTTGAACTATTGGGGAATATCGTTGCGTGCATATGTTGTAACATTAATTTTGATGGAGTAAATAGTGAAGAGACAAGAGTCTAGGCTTGAAGAATTGTAGAGTTATTTTGTATTATGAAATTTACTACATGATTCATGTTTACATGTAAGGTGCCAAATTTTACAAGAAAAACATTTCACTCAACAGTTCATTCCCATTTTGTGTAATAAAAATGTTTTAATTGCCTCACACATCTCTACTCTTCTACTACCGAAAGCTCGCTTAGTTTACTTTAGTCAAAAACAACACTTGACTTGACACAAGGGTGTTTGTAGAAGGATGTGCTTCAACTGTACTGTTTTTAATATGGTGAATGGAAAAAAAGGAGTGTTTAGACTTATGCATCTCCGACATCGTTAAATAACCAACTGTTATGTTATAAAGGTTGAGAAGTTGGGAAACTTCTTTGTTTCTATGAATTACAAGTGAAATTGCATGCGGATTACGGATTACAATTAAGAATGGCGTTTATTTTGTTTTCAAAATCGGATTTGAATTACAATCCATGAATCAATGTAATTTATGCTTTTATGATTTGTTTGCCCTGTAGGCGAAAGTTTTAGTTATTCATTCAAATTAAATTGAAATACAGAACAATTGTTCATAACATCTTTCAGACTCAGTTATTTAAAAATTGTTGTTGAGATTTGCTGTTGGTGTTGGTATGGTACAAGATAGAGAGTATACATAGTACAGATAACGTTAGCAGCTAACTATTTACTTAGCTAAGGTCTAACTTTTCCTTAATACAATGTTCCAGCAACAAAAACAACCCTAAAAAGTATAAAGCACTCTCCTCATCAAAAGATTGTAACAATCCGTTGTTCAAAGACGTTGACAAACCAGCTGTCTCGTATTACATCACATCCTCCACCACCATCAACGTCTACTAAAACTAACTAGACTATTTTCTATGAACCGAACCACCACCACTACCATCATGAGAAATCAATCAAGACTTTCTCCATTAATTTTATCAAGGAGCAAAGCTCAACTCAATCCTTCCGTCCGGAGAACAAGAGATAAAAGATACATTGAAACTACTACTTCCCTTTTCTTACAAGTTATATAACACTCTAGTCTCTTTGTAAAACTATATATTATTTGTGCCATAACCACCCTTACCCCCACCACCACCACCACTTTCATCCATCCATTTGCTTTAACCAAGTTATCTCCTTTGGTATTATGTGCAAGGAAAAAAATCATTCTTATATCCTCGGGATCCTGACACATACACGAACATTATAATAAATGTAAGTAGCCCTGACTGGCAGTAGGCAGTAGGATGTTCTATGAACCAATAAAGCTCCTTAGAAAGGATAAGCATGTCCATTGCCTGTAGTTTGAAGGATGGGGATGAGATAGCTTGTCTTGTAGCATTGCCAAGGATGATCATCATGATGATGATGGCGATGATAATACACAACATTCAAGTAGGAATAAGTTTCGTAATAATAATCCACTCGTACTTACTTTTACGTTTTTTTAGTACAAACACACATGCATCATAGGAAGTTTTATATGTATTCTTCATGGTGGGTCTAATCTCTTGGAGTATTTTTGACTGGAGTAAATACACTAGGAAATGTATGGTAAGCTTGTTATCGTATTCTTTGCAATTCATCTTTGGTGGTATCATAATGTAGGTTTTGGGGTTAGATCTAGTTAAAGCTTATTTGGAGTAGAGCTGATTATCCAGTACGGTCAGAATTTCAGAAAGAAGTGTGTTGTGTAATGCTTTTTAATTTATTAAAACGTGTCCAAATTAATGTCAAATTAGGTTTTACTTGTGGTTATTCCATCAATGATGATATCTAAATTAATTACACTTACATTAGACAAATTGCCTGAAGTTTGATGAAAAAGAAGCAAAATTTTATCCTACCTCGACTTGTCTTTTAAATTTTTTTAAAAAATACTAAAAATTCCGATTCTTTTTATTATTTCATGAACTTTTTTTAAAAAAAAAAAGACTTCCAAATATTTTGCTACCTGCTTCATAACACCATTTTGAAAAGCTCTTAATCACAATTCTCACTCCACTACTAAATTGAAACGATCAAGCTATTCACTCCAGATTCAACTCAAGAATATCCAACCCAAACACGAATGTTTTCTTTCTCACATTTCACATCCCATTATCCTTATGGATGAAAGGAATAGAGAGAAAGTGAAAATGAAAGCACACACCCAAAGGTAGCAATAGTGCTTTCACCTGTTCACTATTTGGTGAAAGCACCAGTCAACCCACTACCACCACCATCATCATCATCTCCGCTTCTCTCTACCAATACCATTTCTTGTATGTTACTTTAATTCCTAATAGGTAGATCCTAGTAGGAACCATAGTGGTAATAATACCTATTTCTACTTGATACGGAGTATTTTCACTTTTCTCTTTGCAGAGTGTGTTGTACTCGTAAAAGTCCACACCTGGGTAGCCCATTTGCTTTTGAATGGAATCGATCTTGAAATCCTTTATCCATTTCCTTTATCAAAAGAAAGGGCCAAGTGCGTCTTTTAGTACTAAAGGTGCCCTTTTTTTGTTCCGTAATTCTACTCTCCTTTTTTCTCAGACAGAATCTTTCTTTTTTAGTAATAATACTCCTTACGACTATATAGATACTGTATAGTTTAGTTAGTGCGTGTGAGTTTGTGCATTGGATATATAAACACATCTGACAACTATTACCCGTCTCCCCTTTTTTTATTCTTTTTCACTTTCGTATTGTAAAATAATGAACCTAAAGTCTTCTAAAAAGTAGTAGGAGAAAGAGTTTTTTTCTTCGTTCCTCCTGCTGTTCTGGATGGAAGAGGTTCATCCGTATTCATGGTAAATCCGTTTTTTTTCTAAGAAACTTGAAAGATGACAACCGACTCGGTCTGTTAGTCTGATTGTATGGGTGAAAGTGAAAGTAAAGATAGATGTGTATGTAGGGAGGGCACATTGGTTAAGAGAAAGGTTTTGTTGAAGGGATATGAATCTCTAGGAGAAAGTTGAGTTTTAAATTGGAAGAAATTGGATCCTCTTGAAAAGCTTGGGTGATTCGGGGAAACAAATAAAAAATTTGCTTTTAGCTCAGCTTTCTTGGAAAGAGAAAAAAGCGACTTTAGTAAGAAGCGACTCTAGTTGGGTATTGTTTTTCTCAATTGGAGTGAATTTAACTTTGGGACGTATTTATTACATGGGAACATAATACATTACTATAATTTGCTCCAGGTTTTTAGGATGAATATGATTTGCTGAATTATTCGCTAGTCTGTAGAAAAAAGGAGTTTCTTTTAGCTCGTGCATATCAAATTGCAATTATTATTAAAAGAAGTTTTTAAAAATTATTAAAAGTTTGCTTTGTTTTTAATTTTTTAAATTGAATCGGAAAATGTTATAAGCAATTCAATGCTAGAATTTGGTCTCGCCACAAAGCGACCAACCCCAAAAATCTATACGAAATACGAGACCGACTTCTACAAAAAGTCATATCTTGTTGCCTGTGAATGTTTACATGTTTTACTTCCCGACTTTCACCAAAAAGCAGGAATAAACCGAGTCAAGGCCTAACCTAGCCGGTACAAAGTACACATCCCTCAGCCTTAAAAAGAGGTATCTATAGGATTCTAAAACCTATACAGGTCTACAGAGATACCACGTGCAACAGCAGTTCTTTTTTCTTGAACTTTTCACCAGATCGATACAACGAGTACAGCTTTGAACTTGGTAATAGAAGGCGAAGAGCATTGTACTTTTGTACATTGTGAATTCTATACATGACAAGCGAAAGGGTGAATGCAAGGCTTGACTCGAGGGTAAGAGAAAGCGGAGAAAGTTTGTATAATAGGTAACTCGTTACGCACTTTCCTCCTCGGGAGTGGTAACAGTAGTAAGTGGCACTGGCACTGCTATCAACCACTATGAGTCAGTGCTTATATACTTTGTAAAGCGAATCAGGTAGATCCTATTATCATTATTATCATTCTTTTAGTGTGTAGCATTTATTTTCCACTACTGGTGTGATGTGGCAAAAGAGGGAAACTCGTGGCCAGATGTAAAACCGGCATAACCCACACATTACGTATTATACTAGTCTATGATACCGGTCTCTTTACTCTGTACACTTTCTTTATTACTGCGTATAGAAAGAGGAGAAAAGGCCATACGTATGTTTGTGTAATAACACTAACTCAAGTCCTTGGAATTTGCCGGGTTTAAAACATCACAATTTTACGGGTAGACCAAAGAATACCCGGGTATTATTCTAGGCATGGCAGTTTAGCCGAGTTAACTTACACATGTAGATATACCTACAAGCCATGGTGTGATGATAACACAGTACTAGAGTGTAGTTGTAGCCTCTTCAACTCCATGATCATAAACCAACTGCATCACACTTCCCCTGTCATTCTTGAACTCAGCCAATCTACTTTACTAGTCATTATTATGAGCATCCTTACAAAGTGAACTATAGTACTTGCGACTAGACAATATGAATGCAATACTACTGCTACTACCACTGCCAACACGACCACCGGAAACCCAGGACAAAAGCTAGGATCTTGATCTGGCTTACAGAAAGCAGTAGAGTAGTAGTATATCTTACTTAGAGTTTAGTGGTATAATGTTGGTGTCTACATTATTATTATGCAGCTTTCATTCCGGAAAATGCTAAATTGGATTTGCACAAAGTCATAAACCTAAATTTCATCTTGGGGTTCCTACTCATAATATATTGTATTACATTGATATATATGCTATAGGTAGTAGTGGCAGAAGCAATGAAAGCAAGCTTTGTCCTTAAGTTTGTCTTATTTCTTAACCCAAACCCAAAGCAGGAACTTAAAGAGATACAGACTACTTAAGGATAAAGAAAGAAAGGAACCCTATACTTACTATAGGATAAGTTTTCAAGGTCGTTTTTCCACCAGAAGTCTTTCTGCTGTAGTGACTTTGCTCCACGCTACTCTAGACCTTGGTTAGCCACATGAATATTTCATAAAGTGAAAGTACCATCTGCACTCTTTACCACTAGCACTGCCATACCTTTTACTTTGGAATTCTCTTGTGGTGGAGTGTGTGCATACAGTTTATTATGTACTGGAAGACAACGTGATTTTAATATGGAGTGTGGATTATATCATAATAGGCTAAAACTTGGAACTCGAAGAAACTATTTTTATATTATATTATGAGAAGGAATTATGAAAGTTCAGTTTATTTTGACAACATTGGGTTCTTATTGACTTTTAGATTAAATTAGCTAAATTAATTTCAATTAGGCAAAGGAATGCGGCTGTAAAGCAGGTGGCAGCTGGAGACTCTTAAAAACTGTAAAAATTGATGTAGCTTTATTGCATTTTACTTTAAATACTTGACTAGAGTATTTTGGGCTCAATTAAACGATTTCCAACGAAAAAATTGATTTCAGAGTAAATTTTTCCACCACTACCATTGTTAATTTAATATTTAACTTAGAATTTCCCATGGCTTTGTCTCAAAAATAAGAAAGAAACTCCAGAACATTTCTAAGAATTTCCATCAACCTTCCCCAAGAAGCTTTATAGCCCTTGCTGATAAAAAGATATCTACTGCCTACACACTAGTATAAAAAAGTCCAGAGTTTGAAAGTCGAATTGAGTGAGACAAGACAAGACACAAAGCTCTTCTTGAAGTCTTCAGTGCTTTTGTTCTATCAAACTTCAACTTCGTTTTTTTGAGTGAAGAAGCCCCCTCTTCCACATCTCTATCACATGTACTTCAGTAAATCAGATCTCTTTTGTTTTTCGTCATTTCTTTTATACTTGGAACATCCATTCACCTTAGGTACGAAGTACTTACACAAGTACGTTACACAGCTCTTCACTTTTCTCACAGATGAGAAGAGAAGTAATAGTTTCTAGCTAGATGGATTCTGAGAACCCTTCAAAGGTTATCAAAAAAAGGGAAGAAAGTAAACAAAACACATATCACACTTGATACAAAGAATAGAGAAGGATGGTTGAGTGAATTGAATTCAGATTTAACGTTAAAAATGAAATATAAACCTTGCTTAGAATTTATATTACTTTTAGCTTTATGAATTCTTGGTATTTAAAGAAATTACAAAAAAGCTTGTGAAGAGTCACACGAGCAAAAAAATGTCCTTACTGGTATTAGTTTAATTTGTATCACAATTCTAAGTATTTTGATTATTACAACTGGAAGGAACTACATCCTTAAAAACTACACCCAAAAATTGAAAACATTGTCTCAAACTCAAACACAATACAATGATCCAAAAAACACCCAAGGTTTCATTTTTATCCCGATTCCCTATGGGCTTCTATTAACACAAAGTAATATCCCTCTTAACACATAGAGATCCAAGTCGTGGAGAAAGTAAAAAGTAAATTGTGATAAGAACCCTTGAAAGTGAAAGTTCTCCCAATAGCAATTTGTACACACTATCATTCTTAAAAAAAATTGTGCCGGTTTTGTTTGTATTCTTTTTCGCATGAACAAAAGTACACACTTCACTACTACTACTTCTTCTACCATCCACACTACTCCTCCCGTAGTGTGTCTCACTAAAGTATGAAAACACAATGAAAAGTCAAAAAGTAAAAAAAAAAACAGAAAAAAATCCAATACTTTTATTACTAAAGGAAATTTGCATCTCACATCTCATCTCTCTAGGAGACTGCACAGGGATAGATAAGAGTTGTGCCACCATCATGTCGTATTATATTCTATTGAATACCCAAGGTGTATACCCGATGTCGTCCTAAAATAGCAGCACCCAGAGCAGAGTCAGTTGTAGGTTACTGTGTGATATTATAAAGTCATGAGAATGTGTCTGTCTATCTTTAAGGCAATTTTAAGGGAAATCCATCAGTAGTACCAGTAGTAGGGAGTAAAAAGTCTTTCAGTGTGTAAAAACTTTTTCTGTGGAATTCAATCCAAAGGGAAAAGTAAAGACTGTCTGGTGTCTCTTCTTGTGTATAGTATTATCAGTATGTCAACCATAGGCCTTATGAGACGACACAACTGTGTAGGAAAAGAGATAGAATATAAAAAACGAGGGCATGGATTACAATCGAAGTAGGAAACCCATCAATTCCCCAAATAAACCCGAAGTCTCTAAGTCTCCGCAAGAGAGAAGTTCATCCTTGTGTCCATTTATAACCCCAATAAGTTACTGTGTCAATATAATAATATCCTTAAGATATATACCCTTAGAATCTGTAACATTTACAACTACTGACTTCTCTAGGTATTATTGCATTACCTCTATGAATACACCAAGTCTAATACGACTTTCCTTTTGTATACTATAGAGTGGTTTACCCTGTGTGAGAAAGCAGGTCAGCGACATTATTTTTATCAAATAGATAGATATATAAAAAAGCCAAGTGACACTTATACGTACTTGGACAAGTTTGCATTGGTGGTGGTGGTTGTAGGGAGGTGAAAGTGATGGTGGTGGGAGTAGTGTTTGTTCTGCAATAACACTACGAGTGACCCATTACTACTATGGACATACACTATGCCATCAGGCAGGGTCATCTCAATCCGCATGCTTTCACCACTACTATATACTTTCACCTAACAGTTTCTTTTCTCTAATGTGTGGAGAAAGTTTCATTTTGGATTGTGTACTATGTGACTTTTGTAAACTTTGGACTTTGTTGGACAAGTCTATGTGTGACGACCATCAACACTAGTGTACTTTCATCACCAGAGAGAACCACATATTGAATGAACCCACGCTACTTTATGCACTCTTTGTCCATTATATTGAAAAAACTGGAATGTTGATGGAAGTAGATGACTAGAAGAGAGAGAGGTGAAAAGGTCGCTCATTTCTATTTCAGAGTCTGTTCGGGTTTCCACAGAAAGTAGCAGCATTTATAACCAAACATTCTAAAGTTTACTTTAGGAAACGTTTCAACGAGATTTAGATTCAAGCGACCCAGTTGTATTTAGATGGATGAAAGTGTATATGCAGGATATGTAGTAGTATGGACATAAAAGTCGACCTTTGGAGACCTCGAGACCTAACCCAGGTTACCAAATTTTTTATAGAGAAAAGGGAACAAAGAAAGAAAAAACGTTAAAGCATAATATTGGCTCTATTTTCCTCAGGGAATAATAATTCAAGTCTTTCAGGGCTTGGTCCAACTTTCTGCATGAAATACACACAAACACATACACGAATACTGCAATGGCTTTTATAATATCACTACTGCTATCATTACTACCATCATGTGTGTAATATACACATACACATATCTCGTTTTTAGTGAACTCAGCCGATGGGTTCATTCTCAATGATGTTGTAAACCTTCACTGAACACATACGGACATAACCAGTGTGGATTTAAGTTCGCTTGAGAGAAACAGAAATCTTCAGACCTGAAATTTCAAAGGGTATCAACGTATAGACACTTATGGAACTTATTCTATGCTATACTATTATTTGTATGTATTTAGGCAAGTACCCTTTGGTCTTATTTGAACGAAGGTACCCCCACCACCATCACCATCCGTAACAACACATCACCATCATC